>JAIPRM010010278.1:0-13914 GCA_025469315.1 Stegophylla sp. TES_Ste_2020
AATTATAATAACATCGTTTGGGGGATAGAAAAAAAATGATGATGATGATGATGATCGTTGAAGCTACGCGTATTATATTATATAGCACGTGTTTTTGTTTTATTCGCGTCGATTAATAAACGTCTAGCCGTCGTCGTACTTGTATATAGTCGTTTTTGCAAAAAAAAAAAAAAACACCGTTTTGTTTTTTATCATAAATTCGTTCTAAATCCCAGCGATTCCCCTACATTCCCCCCCCTCCAGAGCATGAATGAGAGGTAAGTTATTGCCTCTGTGTGATGCCTATATTATCTTGGAACTCGGCTCTTCGGAAAACTTCCGGGAAACACCACCCGGCTTTGTATCCCGATTCCCCCCTCCCCCCATTCGATATGGCGTCCTGCAGGACTCGTAAGTATTCCATATATATATATATTGCATAATATTATGTAAATGCGCGCAAATAGCTCGACGTCCGATGTCGTCGATATTATCCCGCAGGACGAGCTGATGAGCACTCTGAAGCTCTTGCTTATTACTGTTGTTGTTGTTGTTTTCTGTCGATCGTCGGTAATAATATTGTCTTTTAAAAAGCCTGATATACTCCGCACGACGGGTGGGATTATACTCTTGACGGATGTATTGAATTTCAAAAAAAACTATAAAACATTTCTTCAACAAAACGATTCTGAACCAGAGAAGTTAATAATATAAAAAATAAATAAGAAAAATAAATGTTATATTCACATTTTCAAAATTATCTTGCGCCAAAATCTTTCCTATACGATTTTTTCCATCTATATTTAAATTTTCATACAGTTAGGATCGAAAAATGATGGTTTCCGAGTCGTTTTTATCAAATTTTGGGTAGTTTTTTCCAAAAAAAAGAAAAAAAAATTGATCCGGTTTCAAAAAGTTACCGATCGAAACTTTTAGACAAGTATTTCCATACGAAAAGTTGTACATAGAAAAAAAAATATATATCATTGTAAAAACACTAGCTTCTTCACTTCGTCCAGAATCTAAAAATTATAGTGTCGTTAATGAGCGCAGTGTTGTTTTATTTTACGGGACGTTTGTAAATCAAGAACGTTGCTTTTCGACTTGGAGTTCACGGGAAACGATTTTTGTTTTTCTTTGTATGATTTCCCTCTAAAAGCATACCTCTCCCTTGCCAAAATCAAACTTTACCCTATTCCGCAATTCGATTTTTCTACCAAAAAATGATATATTTTCTTTTGTACAGGTGATGATAATAATTACCAATATTTTATCATAGTAAAGATTGTCTTATAATTGTTCTTGTCATAGTATATCGACTTCTTTTGAAAATAAAATGTTTGTACGACGTGGAAAAATAACAAAATTGTTTTTTGGATTATTAATAAACGAAAAATCTCTTAAGTTGTTTCGTTTTTAAATACTTTGTTTCTAAAAATCCGTGAACTTCTTGAAAAACTTTTTTCATTTGGTTTGACAAGGAAATGGATTTATTAACCATTTTTCAGAAACAGTAAACTGGGTGGCTAAGGGAAAAGTATATTTTATTTATAACTTTCATTTTTTTTTGCTTATTGATTATTTCTTGGGAGAAATATCGTAATATCATCAAATGTATTTATTTAAAGTATTTTGTAAATTTCGACTGAAAATAATCTCATTTCAATGCATTTGTCATAAATTGGGATGAAATCATGACTTTTATTTGTTTTTTTTTTTTTTTTTTAGAGTTTTATTAAAATGTTTACAGTTGCAAATGCTGTGAAGTGTTACATTGTCATCATTAATAAAATTAGTATATAGTTAGTAGTGAATGAGTGTAAATTTGAAGTTTTTAAATCATTTTACATTTACCAATAGAATATCGTTCTGTTTTTCTTACATAGTTCGTTTTCTGAATCTTCTCCCCACGGATACAAATATAAATACGTGTTTCCCAACTTAATTGTTTACAACCGTTCCCCTTGGGAAATTTCAAAAAAAAATCTCACCCTCCCTCCCAACATTCGATTGAACTGAATCGTTGGGGTCAATTAGCCATTTATTTTTATAATATTTTTGCAGTGAACACGAAGATAATATTTTAAGATATTATTTTATGCTTATATAAAAGTGGTATTTACAAAAAAAAAAAAAAAAAAATAGCGATATTACTCGATAAACGAATAATAATTTTCCAGATACACTTTAATTGTATTGGAGCACGTGGTTATACGGGTTTTCGCTCGGTTATGCTCGATTACAGCAAGTTTGAGATCGTTTTCTCAATATTCGACTGTGACGAAAAAACATTCGTCGATTACCGTAAAAAAAAGTCAGTGAGTAAAAAACAGTTTTCGAGCAAATCAAATTTCGCGTTTGACAGTTTACTTGTAAGTGTAGTACTATTGAAGTTTAAATATTTTTCATTTTTTGTGCGGTGATTTCTATTGGTTCGCAGGGGAGGGTAAAAGTAATTTCATTTTCGTAGCATTTATTTCATTTGACCTTACAGTCTCGTTGTAAACAGAAATGTAGTTTCGACCATGTTTTTCTTGTGGAAATTACATTTTTAAACACAAAACACTACGATTTCTTTTTTTCGAATATTGAAACTATAAACTACAGATAAGAATTTTAGTCGTACGCTTATAAATTATTGCTATATTTCTATTCTCCTTGGAATCGATAAATCTAAGTTCATTATTTAATCGAAAATCGTGCAGTGGTTGATTGACTAGTTAATTGTTACATTGAATTATTGCTATTCACACTGGTATTATTGTAGTCGGTCGGTGAAAAATAGTTTCAAGACAATTATTACGTGTTTCGATGATATTAACTGATATATTATAATGAATCATCACGTTGATTATTTATCAAATTTTTAAGAGTGTTCATCTCTGCTTGGTGGGAATAAACTTCCGTTTGATTGTGTTAAAAAAAATTTAAAAAAAAAAATAAAAACTCAAGTACCTACCTAATTTCCAATCTTTTTTAAACGCGGTAATGATCAAAAGTTATTCTTCCTTTCGTTATTCGTCAGGTTTCTCCGATAACAACCACTGCATTTAATTGAATATTTTGAAAACAAGTATCGTTTTTGAATATTTTGGTGTTTACATTTTGCTTTTTCCATCGATGATTTTAACAACGCTTGCGATTGCTTAAAAAAGAAAAAAATCTCAACTATATTATAGAGAAAAAAAAAAAAAAAAGATTAATTATCACGAGATCAATGAAATGTTCCGGAACGATAAAACCTCTATAAAATGGCTATTTTCAAATAGGGTTTCGGTAACGTTTAATTCGGAATGGTGAAATGAATTTGTATTCCTTGTGATTCTCGTGGAAAAAAAAAAATTCAAAATCTTAATTATTTGTTTTTAGGAGATTTATCGCGCGACGGGTAAATTCCCGCTGGACACCTTGTATAATAATATAATGAATTCGACGTGAACGCTATTATTATTATTATTATTATTACGATTATTTGTTGTTCACTTTCATCGTGTTTGCGTTTGCCAATTGCATTAGCTACTAACGTGGCCGCGACTGGTGTTGAGTAATTTCGGCCCGCGGGTCACAGTGCAATCGCATATATTATTGTGTATTATTATTATACATATAGAAAGCTGACCCCGGTTAAGACCGAAAGAAATCGAGAGCCAGTGCACGCACCGGGCACGCACGGCCAAGGCGAACTTTTTTTTTCTCTCCCCGTAGCCCGTCGTTCCCCTAGCTCCTCTCACCTGTTTCCGCCTGTGTGTCGGACACGTTGACACAATAATGTTGTTATAAGTTTACCGACTTAGCGCTTATTTTTTATTTTTTTTTTTTTTCGAGGGCACGTTTGCCGGGGTGTGTTTAACGACCCCGGCAGTTTAGTGAATCAGCACCTCCGAAATAATAAAACGGGAAAAACCCATGACGGATTGCCCGGGGACAAAAAATTAATTTCACTTTTGTTTAGCGAATACACCAATTTTGAAAAAAATTAAATCGAATTCGAGCACTCGAAAGCGTTTTTCGTAAACGAAAATACTCGACTACACCACACATTATATCGTTGAATAACAAATGTAAAAGTGTTATGATATATAATCATGAATTCCAAATGTTATACTTGTATTTAGTACGTAATAACCAGATTTTTTTAATTTTTGTTAGGTATAGGTGTTTGAATATTGTATTTTATTTTTATCCGCTTATAAATTCTTAATATAAAATTATATTAAAAAATATACTTTCAAAAGTTACAATATTAATACACCAATTTAGTTATTATTATTATTATAATTCGATGATACTATGTTATTATTCGTTATAGTAAAACAAAATTAAGGCAAATTTATATTCTTATTCGATTATTGAAGTTTTTTTTTATTTATTTGCTATCTTATGAATAATTAACTAATATAATATTAAATCATGTTAGTATTTTTTTAATAATAAAACTGCACTCAATTTCAGTATACAATGAAAATATTCTAGTACTCGAACAATTTAAAAAAAAACGCCGGACAAACTTTGCACCATGGGTATTCTTCGCTCCTCGGGTGACATTTGGTAGGTGTATTAAATTTAAAAAAAAAAAACGATAAATCATTTCTTCAATAAAACGTTTCTACGTGTAACTTCAGTTTATAAAAGATGATTTAACTTAAAAAAAAAATAAAAGCTATGCAGTTTATTTGTGTAACAAAAAATATACCCATTACAAATTAAGGTTAGGAAACAAAAATCTCCCCACCTATGGTTCTTACTTATCTGATTATGACATGATCACTCCATAGCCTATATCAGTGTTTCTCAACCTTTTCACTGTGTCGACCCCCCAAATTGAATATTAAATTTTTAGCGACCCATAAATATTATGTTTATTGCATTTGTATATAGATAACGTATATTGTAAAATTACAATAGTAATAAATAATAAATGCAACAAATATATCATTTTAAAGAAACATAATGTATAAATTTTGCAGTTTTTGAAACTATAGAAAACGTTTTTTTTTTTGTTTTGTTTAACTATAATATGTGGAAAAAAAATCAAATATTTAGAATCATTCTTAAATTAATATGGCTTGGTTGTTAATCGTTGTTGTTAATCTGAAATAATTTTGTCAATCTTTGGTTGAATAGAATTTATTCAACAAATTTCTAGTCAGTTTTCCAGTTTAATTTGATATTAATGGCTAGACGGGAACTTTCATTTCACATTAATTAGTAGTTGAAAATGGACTAAATGTTTTTGGTATTTTAGCTTCAGCTAAGTTAATGTACTAATTGTATCTTAACCATAGGCTTTAAGTTTTAATCAAAATTGACATTTGGTTTTGATGTTTTTTTCATAAATATGTACCTAGCAATATTTAGTCGATGATTCAATCGATTGTATATTTCATTTAAAAATGATAGCGCATTTTCGACTTGTTTCGGTATGGATTTATTACTTTTGTGTATTATTCTATATTGATTTATATATTAGCGACCCTAAATAATTTAGTTGGTGACCACCAAGGGGGTCGCGACCCCCAGGTTGAGAAACACTGGCCTATATTATAGTGTCAATGTGCGGTAGTAAATTTTGTACTTGGCCCCAAATTTTGAACTGAAACCACACTGGATTTATAACCGTGTACACGTTATAATATTATAATGCCAGATCGTTGGCGCCTGCGAATCTCGCGCGTTTCGTTATGGTCGTGTGCGTACGTGTGTCCGGTGTGTTTGTATGCGTGCGTTTTTTTTTTTTTTTTTTTTATTGTGTCCGTGTTAGAAGTTAGGACCTCGCGGTCGATTCGTCACGCCACCGCCGCCGGATGCTGTGAATAGAGGAGAGAGGAGAAAAAGACGCGACGAATTCGTTGAAATCTCTTCGTGACGACGATAGAAGAGATCCAAAACGTAATCGATCTGGTGGTGGCCACTGTCGATGGATGATGAACGACTGTGTGTGTGTGTGTGTGTGACTTAGGTGTTTTTTTTTTTTTTTAATTAATAGCCCTAATTATTTTCTGCACTTCCAAAAATGGATTTTTACATTCCGAATGAAGCGAAAATGGTAGAATTTTTGTAATAATTTCTTTTTGATTTTTTTTTTTTTACACACATTTTCGAATAGAAATACTTGTTTGAAAGTCTCGACCAGCTGTTTTTCGAAATTCTCAATAGTTTTCCCAAAACTACTAATATTTTTTTAAACGAAAACTTTGTGAAAATTGAATTGTAGGTAGACAATATAATATGAAAAATATTTGTATATAAGACTGTATGTATTTAATAAGTGAAATTTGTTTTTTTTTTTATAATTTTTTTCATTCGTGTTTTTTTTTTCTTTTTGATTCTGCAACACAACCTCACGCACGTCACGCATACTCGTCACTGCGACCCATCCGCCAAGAGTATCCCGTACGAAGAATACCCGCGGTGCGAAGCAGCCCCCGCCATCGCATCGCCGCCGTTGTCACCGAAATGGCGATCTAACCCGAAAACTTATTAGTTAACGTCACAGTATATTGTAATAATTATTACACCGCGACACACGTCATACAAATAATATATTATTCTCCGGTAAAACGAGATTTTCGTTTTTAAACTTTCGTTATCGCGCGATTTCAATGGCGATATTAACGTCGTCGCTCGGCGCCAATTCGTTAATCGAATTTAAACGGCGTTTTTATTATTTTTTCTACAAGACGTTGATGACAGTCACTACTAGCTAGGTATAATATATTAATATTAATTATTATTATAATAATTTATAACACGCACGACGTATGTGCTTGCAGTCGATTGCTAGTAATTATGCGACTGATTTCACCGTCAGACGCGTAAACCGTGTACTCGATCAGTGTTTCCCAAACTACGCGACGACCTTTTCGGTGTTCTAAAAATCTCCCACCGCCCGCCCCTCTCATTTTTTTTTATTTTTTTTTTGTTTTTAATTACCAATTTTTGGCTGTATATATTTTTGAGGCCAAAAACAAAGCCGTCAGCGTCACAATACGATAATTCCGGCCTGATAAAAAGTAATATAAGTCGTGTAAAATGTTTATTGATTATATTAAAAATCAGTACCTTTTTATGTAAGTATGTAATGGAAAATCAAGCCCGTAGATACCCCCTGGGCCAGAAGGGGCATTGCCCTCTTCCTTAAACCACCTCTAAGAATATTAAAAATATTAGAAAGACCATCATCCCCTCCTATGTTTTTCATTTAATGATATAAATAAACTCGAATTTAATATTTATTAGTTTTATACTTAGTTTAATTCGTTTCGTATTTTTAAAATAAATAATGTATTATTGTAAATTCCTTTGTAAATTTCCAAAATTTTCTAATATAGATGGGATATTTGATGGAAAATTATAGTTGTGTGTTCATTTAATGAGATATCAGTGTAAATAAATTGAAAATTGCATAAATATTGTTTTTACATACAAAGCTCCCCATAAAATTGATTTGCCACACCTGAAAATTTGGTCTGGCTGCGGGCCTGTGGCAAATCAATTTGATTACCAACATCATAAAATAATTATTCGATGTGTGACTGCAGCATGAAAATTCATATTGAAACAATGAAAACAAACGACTTTTATAATGCCCCTCAGCCGAATTTGTATACTCAATCGCCCCCCTCCCCTTGAAAATAGTTCTAGTGCCCCCCATTGGGTGATATCGTCCACTTTGGGAAACACTGTATTGTGTTATTAATGTATACGTTTCAACGACTCTACTTGCGATTGCCTGATAATCATAATATGTCGTCCGTTCGTCGCGTTTTGACGAAATTTAAGGAAAATACGAATTTTTATAGACGTCTACTTAACGATCGAAATTAATTACATGTAAAAATAGGGCCCGGATTCCAATGCAAAACGCTTATTTATTTTGGTGATCTTAGGCAATGCTTTCCAAGTACACAGTTTGTTTCATGTAACAGTGAACTCAAAACGTGAAACTTTTAAACTTTTTGCATTATTTTTTGCATTTTTCTATGTTTTTTCATATTTAAAGTATATTTCAACAATATACATACAACATTTCAATAGTGTATAGTGTCTGTTCATAATATACGAATCAATGATTTGAATTTGACCAATTCAAAATAATATTGTACATGTTTTTTGGGTTTTTCCTAAAAAATATCTAGAAATCTTTCTATAATTGCGCGACAATTTTATCTACACTCTTATGGATGCCTAAAACTCGGCATATGGCAAATAAGAAAACAAATTAAAATACATTAAAAAAACACAAAGGACCTTTTTAACAGTATTTTCATGGTAAAATTCATTTTTTTTTTAAGGCCGTTTTTCGATGGTTTTTAGTGCATCTAATCCTGGCCCTAGTAATAATAATAATAATAATTATTATTATTATTATTATTATTATTTTCTACGGCGTCGCGCGATAAAATTCGTCGTCGTCAATATAGTGATTATACGGCGCTACGGGAAAAAGAGGTATTATGTCATTAAAACAATGAAACACGCGAACGGGACGACTAAAACACATTGTTGTCATCGGCATCGAGACGAACGGTTATTTCATCGAATTCGTGAACAACCCGAACCGTAATCATAACGGTCTCAAATTTATACATATCCGCCGACCGGAATGACCGTCGAAAACTTCCTGCGACTCTCTTGCGCAACAGCCAGTTTGGGTACCGCCGATTATCTAAGTTTCAACAACAACCCGTCCGAGTACTGCAATATTATTATTATTATTATTATTATTATTATTCTCATGGACTGCAGTGAATATAAACTCTGTTGCAAGGGGACAGTATAATATTACCTAACGTCTTTGATCACACTATATAGTAATATCTGTGGGCCGACAATGGGGTTCATAGTCAATTGATATATATATATATATATATATATTTTTTTTTTGTTAAAATAGTCGTTAAGTCGAATACGTTTTGCATTTTATAATGATTTATTTTCTCCCCGGGAGGTAGAGTACGTGTCCGAGCTTCGAACGGACGTTTGTGTTCGAATTAACTGCAGGTGTTAATAAATCGGGTATTTAATATAACTCTCAATGTGTCTCTGATATTAAGTTAGAGTTAAATTGATTTCAAAATTTAAACGTTCAATTTTAAAACTACGATTTTGATATTTAGCGAAAACTTGACTTTTTTTTTATTTTTCCTGTGAAAAATGTGAAAAAATCGTTATATGCCATATGCATTAGACTTATGACTACATATTTTATTTAAAGGCAATTCTATATAGTAGTTATAGCTATGATGAATATATTATGGCAAATTTCGATTTGTGGCAATTTAAGGATTAACGAATATTACTAAAAACTATATGGTTAAATTAGAGCTCGTGTTGTATTGACTTTATTTTTAAAATGATAATCTAGACTAAAAAAAAAATAAAAATCAATTAGTTTTAGTTAAGCGTGGACCAAGGGTACGACAATGTAATATTGATAATATAATTAATCACATAATAATTTTGAATAAAAACCAAAATACCTATTTCATTAAAACGAAGAACAGCTTTTAACTCATAATGTTTCAGTGTATTTTTGTTGAAAAATATATTTTGAATAGTGATTACAATTTAATATTTTAATAGCAATAAGGATTTATAGAGTGATAAAAATAATTTTTTATTAAATAACTTTTTTTTCGAAAGGATATTCCTCAGAAGTTTGAGAATATTTCTGAAATACTCCTTGTTCCTGGGGGACGTTGCTCGGGGTGAAGATTCCCTTTGGTACATGACTAGTCGTGTGACGGGGTTGATAATAATGTTAATAAATTAATAACAAAATGAATACTCAAAAAAACGACGGAAACGCTTCGTGATACGAATTACTTAATATTATGCGCATAAAAAATTACACAACTGCAGCAGACCGGTGTTTAGACGGTTAGAAATCAAACTTGTTTCCTTCATATTAGTCGGAACCAATCGAAAACCGCAATTATTTAAAATCGGGGGGGGGAGGAAATGAGAAATTTTATCTAAGAGGGGGTGAGAAGGTCAAATAAAATTAAAAAGATAATTTCGTGGTTTTCAAAAACATATTTCCAAAATTTCAAACGCAAGTGCCCTCTCCCTTTTAAACACCGGGGTCTAATAAGTATTTTTTTTTTTTACGCGTTGAAATTTAAGAATATCTTGACAATAGTAAACCAATATTGATTTTATTTTCGGTTTGATTTTTCTGTAAATAACTGCAGTCGCATTTTCACACCATTGTTTTCGATTGGGTAAATTATTAGTAAATTTATTTATTTATTTTTTTCGATTTTCTTTGATTTTCGTTTGAAAAATACTAGTATTGTGTTTAATAATAATAATAATTATAAACATTGGAATTTATAAATACAAAAGATCGTGTTAAGAGTTTTCACCATTTATCGGTAATTTGTGTTTACTTATAAAATTAAAGACCGGATTTAATTGCCCGATATTTTTTGTGCTCCACTGTTTTAATTTCTTACAATACTCGGAAAAATATTCGACTCGTGCCCGCCCAATCCCTCCGGCGCACACCCAAAAATGTTAATATGTAATTACATTATTATTAGCATTATTATTATTATTATTATTATTATTATTATTATACCTTTCGCGTCGGTCCGTTGTAATAATACATATATATATATATATATATATATATATATTTAATTTACGCGGACGCGTTGTTTTTTTTTTTTCTTTTTGTCCAGACTTATAATTGTTATTGTCTTTTCTGTTTGTTTCAGCCGGTAGACGTCGAGGTCCCCCGAAGCTAATGACCAATGAAGTAAGTGACGTGACGAAAATGCACAATTTACACTATACACGTTATTACAGTGTATAATAATAATAATAATAATAATAATATACACTGTATGTTTTTATATGTTGTACGCGGAGAACAATACAACGTGACGCGCGCGCCCGGTCTGTATTATTCTTCAACATTCGTGTTGATAACAACAAAATTACAATAATAATAATAACACGCGCGTTTTCATTCATGCGTGCATTGCGCATGCGTATACCACCAATATCACGGACAGTTATGAAATCCGCACAATCGCTCGGGGTCGCGGAGAGTTCAACGAAATAATAACAAGTGTAATTGTCGCCTCCTCTGTCCTCTGACTTCGATGCGAGGGCAATGGACAGCCCCCCCCCCCCGAACCCTTAATCAGAGACTCCAGTTCTCAGACCAGTTACCAGTTGTAGCAGTGGCGCAACTAAGGGGGGGGAGGGTGTTTTGGTTGTCTCGACACCCCCCCCCCTTAAACCGTATTTATGGAAATGTTATTCAATGAGCATTGAAATCCTTTTAACTACACAATTATTATAAAATCTATAATATTGAAGGCGTATAAGTGCAATAACAGGACAGCTCCAGATTTTTAATTGGTTTTTACAAAGACATTTTTGTAAAAAACATTTTTTTTTTCAAATCATTAATATCTAAACTATACAATATACACTTTTTACTGTCTTTTTGGTATGTAATACAAGCAACTAATACATTTAAATAACGATGGAAAAAAAATTATCAACGTTTCAGAGCGAAAAACCAGACAGCTCCTTATTTTTAAACTTTAACCACAATAAAATACAACTTTACTTTTGAAATTTCTTCTTTTTTTTTTCTTTTTTTTTTGATTACCAATTTTTCGGTATCGATGTGAACTACAATGTTAAAATATTTAAAAATAATAATTTGGTCGTTGTGTATTTGAAAATTAATTTTTATTTGTCCCCTGAAAAGTTTTGGAAAATAGAGTTGTTGTCTTGTTATCGCACTGACACCTTCAACGTTCAGAAATAAACTTGAAACATGCTTTGAAAATTCATATTGTTAAAATATTATGCGACACTAAATTTTATTTACTTACAAATAATAACGTTATAAAAATATGTTAACTATCACAAAAAAAGGAAGTTATTTAAATAATTATTGTAGAAATTAATAGGTGGACGCCCCCCCCCCCTCGATAAAGTCCTAGTTGGGCCACTGAGTTGTAGAACTTAAACATTCGGTCATCATTCCCATTGGCTGCATAGTAGTAGATTAGTAATCGTTGCAGTGGCGTTCTCAGAATATTTCAATGGAGAGGGATTGAAAATTTTTCTAGAAAATAAGTAACAGTGGTTTCACTTCACAACTCTAATAATATAATATTGAATATTAATATAATAATTATATATCATCGAGTCATATTTATTGTATTTTTTATTAAAAATAATTGTAAACATTTTACAATGACAAAGACGTTAATGACATAATTCAAATTAAACTATCGATTTTTCAGAATTCTTATCAGTTGAATCAAGTACATCTTCAAGATCAATAGACATGATAAATTTCCAAAATTTTCAAATGCTGTACTTAACTCAAAATTGATTAAATATTTTTGAAATTTTGAAGAAAAATTTTTGTGACCATTTTTATGGTTGGTGAAGGATTTGTAAGTTTCTTGTCGCATTATTTTTGAAGTTATGTTAAAAAGCAATTTTTCAATTTTACGAAAATTTTGGTAATTGCATAATTTGCCGTTTTTTCGACACGAATTTTTCCACGATTTCGGAAAAATTATTGAGAAATTTTAAAAATCATCTTTACAAAGCACTATTTGAGTATGATTTCAGATCTATTTACTGACCGAAATTTTTGGACAAGTATTTATATACTATACGAAAAAGTGTTTACAGATAGAGAAAAATAAAAAATAAACATCATTGTAAAATTATAAGCATTTTCGCTTTGTTCAGAATCTAAAATTTCATCTTGGGAGGGGATCTATCACCCATATCCCCCCCCCCGTGAGAACGCCCATCAGCGTTTAATAAACTAATATTATTATTGCCGTCGTTTTATAAATAATTCGATTATAATATAATTGATGCATTAATTGATTAATTGATTAATTTCATTCGTTGCCAAGGTCGACCGAAGATTCGGTTACACGTTTAAACCACGGTCGTCATGGTGATACACCGCCAATAAAGTCACTTACGTTTCTAGTTTTCGGAACGCAATGACCCTCCTGGCCGTAAGATCCTTGTCGAAAATTCGGAAATTCGTCCCCGCTCAAGGAGAAACGTCGTTCGTGGATCTAATATCATGACTGTTAAATTATTATAATATTTGATTCGGCCAAATTATTCAAAATATTATCCTAATTCGATTACGGTTTATATCTAATAATATTTCCTGCAAGTAGTAATGGCTACAGGCAGGACTTATGCTACAAATTTGCTGCTTCGGTATAAATAACTATTCAAAATACATTTCTAAGATTTTTTTTTTTTTTTTTTTGTCTTATTATTATTACTTGTCAATTTCTGTATAAATTATTTTTTCGTTTGAAAGGGAGATTTCAAAGAATCGCATTTTGTCCTATTATATTTGGTCGATAAGATTTGTTTGCATATTAACGAGCACTAACCTAGAAAATGATTTAAACTTATATGACTGTGTTGAGATACCTCTACAACACAACTGTATATATTCCGTTAGTAATGAAAACAAAAAAAGAAAGTTTACGAATTGTTTACCCACACACGTGTGCATAAACTTTTTTTAGAGCTTTTTTTTTTTTTTTCGGTATATTTTAGGTTTTCAATATCCCATCTCAACATACTAATTTATACGACTCGTCATTGTCAAAATGACAAAACATTATCCAATGACGTCACTTGTGACGTTTATTTCGGGGTAGCAAATTGTTCTCTCTATGATATTATATCATTGTTGGTTAAATATATAATATAAATAATGTATTAAAATAAATCTGTAGCACGGTTAGTAGCGTATCACTTGCAGTGAAAATTAAAAAAAAAAAAGCCGGACATACTTCGCACGACGGGTGGTATTCTCTTGACGGGCGTATTAAATTTTAAAGAAACGATAAATCATTTCTTCTGTAAAACGATTCTGAACGAAGGAAGTTAATAATATAAGAAAAA
>JAIPRM010010280.1:0-13913 GCA_025469315.1 Stegophylla sp. TES_Ste_2020
AATGACCTCTTTAAAGTACAATCTAGAGGCAAATCCGGTTTCAAAAAGTTATTGATCGAAACTTTTGGACAAGTATTTCTATACGAAAAGTTGTACACAGAAAAAAAAAATAAAAAAAATAAATAAATAAAAAAAAAATAAACATCATTGTAAAAACACTAGCTTCTTCACTTCATTCAGAATCTAAAATACTGATCCGCATTCTAAGTAGTTAATAAAACCTTTAATAATTACACACTTCTACTGTTATTATTTATGATACGTTATTATAATTCAATTATTTACTGATATATAATTTCAAGTACATTTGCGCATCTAAGAAATGTATTTCATATAAACAAAATTTAAGGGGAAGAGGAAGTGAAATTCCAATATGGTGCTTAATTATTCAATAAACTAATTTTAAATAAGGTAATTGTAATACTAAAGAGTATACAGACATACAAATATACAATTATAACTTAACAATATTTATCCTAGCGTGATAAGCAAGAGAATTTGTATATTAGCCAATAGATTAAGGGTTGTCAACCTTAATCTAGTCCTTAATAAATAAATAAATAAAAAATAAACATCATTGTAAAAACACTAGCTTCTTCACTTCATTCAGAATCTAAAATTATGTTACAGTACATAAATGTTGATTTATGATAATTAGAGCCGCTTAATTTTATTTTAATTTTTTATAATGCTTATATTTTATTGTAATTTGAAATTATTTATGGAGTATTCATTAGGTGTATGTGAATATATGAAAATCAATTTTCGCTTATCCTAAATGTTATATGTAACAAAATAATTTATAATTCGACATTTAAGTTTAATTCTTCAAAACTGATAATTATTATTTTTAATTAGTTTAAACTTCGTTCAGAATCGTTTCATTGAAGAAATGATTTATAGTTTCTTTAAAATTTAATACACCTAACAAGAGCTTCTCATCCGAGGTGCGAAGAATACCCGTCGTGCGAAGAATACCCATCGTGCGAAGTATGTCCGGTTTTCTTTCATTGGATATACTCTCCTCGAGTATTTTTTCCTAGATTTACATCGTGAAATCACACTATTCGTAGAGAAAAGAAGACATTATTAAAAAGTTCAAAAAGCTTGATAAGATTTAGATTATATATGGAGCAAAGAAGCTGGTGTTTTTAAAATTATGTTTATTTTATTATTACTATTTTTTTTTTTTTGTAAACACTTTTCCGTATAGAAATACTAGTCCAAAAGTTTCGACTAGCAACTTTTTGAATCGGAATTCGTCTCTAGATAGTACTTATAACAGGTCAGTTTTTGAAATTCTCAATAGTTTTCTCAAAATTTGGAGAAAAACTACCAACCAAAACTTTCATTAAAAAAACCCTTTAAAACTATCTTCTTTTTTGAATTTGAACTTCATGAAAATTTAAATATAAATAGACTATAATATGACAGATATTCAAAGAAAGAAAATTAAAAAAATAAAAATTTTCTATAATTTTTTTTCATGCACTATTTTTTTCTCATCAAAAAAGTTTATCTTTGTTTTTTTGGTTAACGGTGGAATATAAACTGGCTAGGTAAAAAATAAAACTTTGTTTTATAACAAGAATTTAGTTTAAAATCTATAAGTAATATAATCTTGAATAACCTGAAGACTCGACTCGACCTGAAGTCCACTCAGACTCGTTTAATTGAAGAAATGATTTAACGTATCAGAATCTCAGAATCTAATATACTTCTAAACATCAAAATCTTTATAATTATTGTAATTAATTGCAATACAAGACGTATACCATATTTGTATATACTAGTGCTAAATTAAACAACTATTTAATAATTGACAAATACTCATGATTTAAAACGTACGTTCTATATTAAGAATCTTTTTTACATATGATAAGAGATATGTTAACCCATGTTATATGGCATATTCATCGTGTATAGTAATAAATTATATTGCAGAAATGCAAAAATATTTATCTCAGTACAAAATTACGTCAATGGTTAGAGATCGCTTAGAGTATAAAAATCATACAAACAATTTAGGTAAAAAATATATAATAGCAATTATTACCTACTTAATAGTCTAATAAATTGAAATAATTATAGTAAGTTATTAAGAAATTTATCAATAAATAAACACATTACACAAAAATATTTTAAAATAAAATTTAAAATTATTTAATAGATCGCCTTAATAAATAAAGAAATATTGAAATAAAATCTTACTTAAAAAATTAATTTTTGATATCTAAAAAGAATTTTAAATTCGTAAAAAAGTCGTGCCGTATCTACTTGATCTAAAAAACATACCTAACTACAATTCGTATAAAGTGATAACAAATACTAATATTATTTAAGGTCACACAGAGTTTAGTTGATATAATGTTCTTTCTATAATAATAATATTTAAAAATCAATAGATTTACACATTCAATTAAACACAAATAAATTTTAAATGTATTATATTATATTACATACCGTTGATGTATATAATTAAAATATTTCTCTCAAAAATATACACACACATTTTAACAAAACAATGTAAAACACAGAAACCAACAAAGATAGGACAATAACATACTTCTGAAGATTAATGAAAAAAAATAAAAAAATGAAAAACGATCACGCAATGTATACTAAAATTTTGTCAACTACAAAGCAATAAATTATACGAGAAATATCCTTATAATTCTTCCCACAACAAAAAACAGTATGGTTCATTTATCGCGAATATTATCACCCATGTACATGAACAATTAAAGACTGAAACACCTAATAATACAATCGTTACAGTGTTACTCAGACTAATTCAAAAAGAAAAAAACGTTTTGAAATAACGACAGAGTATACCTATTATAAACTGTTCATGCAATTTCAAGTAACAATTACATATATACTATTAGGATGATACAGAAAACGTTATGAAAGTATGATTCTTATTCATATCACATTATTAATATATTTACATTATCACAATAAACTTTACATATTCTAAGAGCTCAACATTTATCCGAATAACAAATATTGCTTCTGAAATTGCATAAAAGATAAATGACTCAGAGAAAAGACAATTTTTATAATAACAAACCACAATACAGATAAATCGGTAATTATATTCAAATTAAAATAATTAAAATAATCATAAAACATTATTTTATTATTTATTTATTTTTAAACAGGCAAGATAACCCAATCACATATTATAAATAAATATAATATAGCATTTGATAGGAAATAAAACTTTTTGAGTTTATAATGAAGTTCTTAAGTAATTTATATTCCTAAAAGACAAAAAAAAAACAAATGTATTTAATTAAGTAAATTATGAAATTTATTAAAAGACATAATAAATCCACGCTACCTAAAATATAAGTAATAAAGTGTTTTTAATTATGATTATTATTTTACACAATGACGTTAATTGCTCAAAAAAAAAACAATGCACAAAAAACGTAAGAATTATTGCCTCCGTGGTAAATGATATTGAATAAATAAAATACTGATTAGATATTAAATATATGTAATCCCCATTAATTAGTGCCTATAAATTTCACAAATATATAATGTACACTTAACCATTTTCTATATTCATATCCTTATAATTGTTAAGATTGTAATTTAATTAAATATAACTCACAAGCATTTATATACACGAGTATAACATAGAAAACGCATTAAATCATTTCAATTATGTTTGTATTCAATATAAATTCAAAATAATAAAAAGAATTAATAAAGTAAAAAGCCATACATTTTAGTATACATATGAAAAAAAAATTCGACACAGTTCAGTTGACTTAAGTACACATCACAAATAAAATGTCATAATAGAAAAACAATCATGCTGGTTGAAAATTACTTAGTAATATAGATGATTAATGAAAATAAAATGGAAGGTGCATAAAAAAAAATGAAAGATATCTGTTGCAATTTACCTATATCTCACGAGTCAAGCCAACTGTATTTATTTCTTTTTTATTTGTTAAGTTGTTTATTCTTGATGAAAAAATAACTGAAAAACAATTGAGAAAACATGAAAACGAAAAAAATAGTATTTAACATGAAATGAAATGAAACGAAATTGGTCTACTCTTATCACTATTCACTTCGTACGCGTGCCACAGACATCACAACGTGGAGCCAAGTAGAACCCGACCACTGGCGACGTTACAGAAGACTTAATCGTTGTGACGGACTTCAATGCGGTTTTGCTGTACTTTATTTAACTGAGTTTGGCGTTGTCGAGGACACGAGACTCATCTGAATGGGGGCGACGACTGCGTACGGTTCTGCTAATTTTAAATATTATACGTCCTATCGGAACACGTAATCATATTATAATTGCATCGTTTATACGAAAACCACTAATTAACGCATATTCGAACCCATTCTCTAATTGTATTTTCGGATAATTAAAACAGATAAACACAAAACATACGACCTTACCCAAATAATTATCAAAAGCAATAGTACGACAATTATTAAAAAATCCGGACATACTTCGAACCATAGGTATTCTTTTCTCCACTGACAGGATACTCTTGGTGTGTATGATTAATTTAAAAAAAAAACGATAAATCATTTCATCAATAAAAGACTATAATCACTTTTATATCGAATATGTTTAATGATTTAATAAGATAATAAACTATGTTTATTTCATTATTTGTGATAATGATTAATTTTGCCGTATTTTTAAAATTTAAAGCACTTTTAATGAAAAATTGACAAAACTCAATTTAGTAAAAATATAAGTAGGCCTATATATGAGTATACTTGAACAACATTTTTCACTTTAAAAACAATAAAATAAATATGTTACGGAATAATAACGAAAATAAATCTACTATTTTTTAGACTAACAGTCATTTTAGCAATCGAGCCGTAAATCTAACTTTAAAGTTAGTGAAAAAAATTCATTAAGCCAATTATTAATAAAATTTGACCACGTGTAAGAATTTTTGGTAAAAAAAATGTCTACCATATTAAAAATTAAAATTTTTATTAGAAGAAGGCTTCCAAAAAAAAGATATTTATAAAACTTTATATTTATCCATTAAGTTATTTTTGTAATTGTTAATTATATAAATTTAAAACTATTTGGCGTTTATAAAGTAAAATAAAAAAACCGTACATTCTTCACTCCTCGGGTCAGATACTCTTGATGGATGTGTAGAATTTTAAAGAAACGATAAATCATTTTTTCAATAAGACGATTCTGAACGAAAGAAGTTAATAATATAAAGAAACAATAACAGTTGTCATTTCACTATTGTTCATGATAACTGACAATTTCAAATTTCTAGTACAACTGAACAAAATTCTCTACCGGATACTTATGGTACACATACTGCTCGAGCACTTTCTCGAGTAAAAAATATATTTGCATAAACATTAAAAATAAGTACATCATTATAAAACCACTACATTTATCATTCCACTCAAAATCTAAAATAAAAATCTATAAACATCAATAAAGTTTAAAATATAAAAAAAAAATTACTTTACCGCACGAATGTTATTTGAATAATAATAACAATAACAATAAAACGGAATATGTGTGCGTCTTTTAAAAATCACGCCCGTGAGTTTGTAGGCGTACCCGTATGCACACGATCGTGATGAAATTTCGCGACCCAGCCGCAAAAACTGGTAATTCTAGTACTGGATACTGCCGAGACCTCGCGGACACAGCAAAATCGGTCACTAGCCACAACGATTTATATGCACGTATTTGCAAATGAGAAGACTTGTTTTTCTTTTTTTCCCTTCGTATATCATTTTATGTTATTATCGTTTCATTCAATGTAAAAACTACAAAGTACATTAAGGATATTAAAAATGTACTGGAAGCAGTGGAAGCCGATAATAGTTTGAGAACCTTGCGAGTCTAATCTTTTAGTGATCCGCAAAATAACGCATTTACATGTTAAAAGTATTATCATATGCCATAGAATTTAAACGCATTTACTACAACAAAACATAAATATACGCTATTTGTATTTATTTACCACAATAAAAGCGTTGAAATCGTTCATTTTCGTTACCATTTTATTAACCCATCAGTTTCAAACGATATTCAGATTTTACGATGACACAATTAATGGTCTCTAAATTCACCATACCTAACCCCTATCGAGTAGCCAACAAAATAATATCCATCTTCAGCTGATTAAATATGTAATATAATATTATTATATTATATAATATTAAATCTTTAATATGTACTTAAAAACTCCAAAACATGCTCTATAAATAGAATGAAAAATCAAAAAGTATGCATTAGTTAAAAAATATATATATATTTATCATAGAAAAATATAAAAACAATGATAAAATTGAAAAAAAAATACGAATCTTAAGACTCACAAATTATTAATACTATGAACTATTGACAAGATATAGAGCAGCGAAAGCAAAAATATTATTTACTGATATCAACTTATTTCTAATTATTCAAATATACATAACAATTTGACCGAATAAATCATTGTTTTTTACAAAATGTGATTTTTTTCTTTGATTATGTGAAAATATACCCAAAAATAGCACAAAAATCTTGACGTATGTCAAGATTTTTATATATTTTTTATATTTCGTCCTGTGTACCGTCTTACACGCGAGGGGGACCGTCATTTACGTAAAAGTGTATAATTTTAAGTAAAACTTTCAGTAATTATGGATACGATAATTTAAGAGTTTAATAATAATCTATATCTAATTTATAAAAATTTTATGTCCCAGTGTTTGTGTTCCTAACCTAACTCCTTCAAACAGTTCGACAATTTTGATGCAATTTTTTTTTTTTTGTACATTTGGTAGATATGAGAAAAGGTCATAAATTATTTTTCATCCAAATCCCCCTTCCGCCCTCCCATTGTTCAATTGCTATTTTAGTATTTTTGTATGAATAAATCAACGAATAATAAGGATGTATCGATGTCTTCAAGCTTGATAGCTCGAATTTTATTATACCAAGTCAAATCGCTGGAGAACTGCGATTGGGAATCCTTTAAATTAGGGCAAGATGAAGCTCTCCGGGTCCATTAGTAAGATATAACAAAATGCTTATCACATGTGGGTGGATGTATTGAAAATAATGACTATTTTTATTCTTTATATTATTAACTTCTTTTGTTCAGAATTGTATTATTAAAGAAATTATTTATGGTTTCTTTAAAATTCAACACACCCACCAAGATTATCTGTCCCGAGGAGCAAAGTATGTCCGATATTTAAAAAGTAATTTTATACGTTTTGTGAAAAAAAAGTTTTTCAGTGAAATAGTTAAATAATTTTAAATTTTGAAATAATTCTTTTCTTTCATCATAAATAATTAAAAGTTAATATTTTGAAGAGATAGTTACTTTAAAATTAATTTTTATCATATTTGTTATAAACTTCAAAAATTCTTAAGTCAATATATTTAGCAATTCATAATTTACTATAATATACTATAATTATCTTATTAAATACATAATGATAATTGAACTACAAAAAAATAATTATTTATATAGCAGTATTACAGGTGGTTTTTTTTTTAATTTGATAAAGGTATAATAATTATAACATCTAAATTAAAGTTGAATCTATTTCAATTATTTTAGTAAGTTGAAAAAAAAATTTCTGTTCTCATGAAAAATTATGTTAATGAGTATTATTTAAATTAATAAAATTATTATTCAAATATTCTATTTTTTATTCAATTTAAAAAATGTTCAAAAAATATTCGTGTAATATTTGTTTCATATAAAAATATTAAGCTATCATAATATGTTAAGCTACCGACTTTCTTATTAATAAACTGATATAAAATATATTTTAGCCATAAAGATTTTTTGTCTAATTTCTAAATAAACGTTTTTAAATGTTACTTAATTGATGAATTCATACAATACATACATACCTTTCATTTAATAAGGACGTTTCGGAGCTAGCATCGCCAAAAAATGTACCATAATTATCATTGTCATATAATAAGTTGTCACCCATCATAACAAAATTATATACTGAACTTAAATAATTCCCAACAGTTATTCACATTAACCAAATATTAATGACAAATAAAGAACAACGTTAAACATAAAATTCATAATACATAATCGCCAGTTAATTCGATAACATGAGAACAAAATCGATGACTACAATATAAAATACTATTATATTATAGTTATCAATATGAGCTGTTTAGTACTCGAAACGTGACATAAAAAATTGTACAGAGCGGCTAAAATACACATAGTGAAACATATTTTAATCTAACAACTAAAAAATTGTGTAGCCCGATGATTGATCTAGAACAAACTGTACATATTTATTACTTACTTACACTCATCGACCTTTACTGATAATTATTTACACAGTAGTCTTCAGATTAATTATTAAATTCAAAGGGCAAAATAAAAGATGCGAAAAAATATACAGAGTGATCGTTGATCGGATAATACGTTCCATATTATATTCTCTATACGTATTTAATAACTTTATTAGAATAGAATAATGTACCAACTATTTTAGCTGTGAAACTAGTTATTAACCGATTTAAGAACATATTAAAATAAGTGATAGCTAGAATCCGAATTTATATGCATTTTCATGTTTGTAATTACTGCATGCAGCTCAACGGGAGTAAAAAAAATGTGAACGATTTGTGTGGCAGAGAATGCGTAGGAAAAAGTTTACTTTGCATATAAATGCATTATTTAGGGATGACGACATATATGAAGAATTATACATAATTTACAGAAAAGTTCATTAAACTAATTATTTTATTTATATTTTCACCGTAAATACTAGATTATGTTTTATAAATTTATATCGCTTATAGTTGGAAAATAAATTGTACTCCTCGAATAGTATATTTTTGTACAGTTTATGTTAAAATTATAATTCCCTTTAGACTCGATGCACTCTTGAGTTATTTCAACAATCGGCATCGCGATAAAAACATATTATATTCTCAAAGTAGTTGTGTACTGTATATTTTTTTTTTTATAAAAATTTCAACTTTTATTATATTTTACTGTCATAGATATTTACCAGAGAAATTGTGAATAAGGATTAAGTACACTTTTAATTTTAATTTTATCATTCATAACAAAAGTATTTATTTTATTTTCTGAACAAATTTTTAAATATTTTCTATTTTTAATTGTTGTAGTTACTAGATGTCTGTAATCAAAAAATTGAGTGTATCTAATTGATTTGTATCACAATATAATAGATGAAATTAAAAATATATTGGTATATAAATGCATATATATTTTGGGTAAGAGCGTATTTTCGCATATTATAAAAAAAAATTAAAGCCTATTAAGTGCATATTTAAAGGTTTTTTTGCATACTTTTTTAAACCTTTTTCAGTGCATATAAATCTGGTTTCTAGTGACATTAACTTTATAATGAAATACATTTATTAAACCGAAATCGCTTCCTATTCTTTCTTGCTCTTCATATATCTCAATATCCTATTGTATACATTAAATATCTATAAAAATTGTTTTTATTTTTATTTCTCTCGTACTTACAATTTATTACTTTGACGTTAATGCCTCAAAAAAATAGTATTTTAAATAATACTTGATCAATTATTGTTTTATTAATGATATAATAAGCTATAAACTGAATATATGTTCTAAAACCAAGTATCAATATAATTATTTTGTTTATTATTATGACTTATTATCTGTACTCTATAGTCTATAGTATATAACAGTATAGTTTTAAGGTTTGTATAGACTATACAAATCGATACTGTAGCTGAACATTTTTAACGCACGTTAACAAATATATATAATATATATATATAACCCGTAAATATATTTGAAAACAAAAAAATGTAAATGGTATGAATTATTATGGAATATTATGTTATTATTTTATCAAGACCGCTCTGTATAACAGTCACTTGAGTCAACGTTCAGCTAAAATTAAGTTTTAGGGATATCATAATATTATATGAGATAAAATATTTTCTTTCTGTATAAGAGTATATATATAGTGTATATTACAATATAGTAGTACAGTATTACTTTCGAATTATAAAATGAATGATTTTATAAAATTAATAGAACGTAATTTACTACCTACTTATCTAGTACAGTGAAAACTATAAGAAATATAGACCACTTGTACATTAAGTATACATAGAGTAATAATAAAATTAAAAAATGGGAATTTTTCATTTATTAGACGTTTCAATCAAGTGAAATTTACAATTATCATACCTTACGTATTATTTAATCAAAAAGAGGGGATTTGTATATCACCCCTTCCCCCTTTTAGCTATTATAGATTCTGAGAGGAGCGAAAAACCTAGTGTTTTTACAACAAAGTTTATTTATTATTAAATTTTATTTAATTTTAATTATATTGAATCACAATTTTACTCAAGATAATACTTTTAAGAGGTCATTTTCAAAATTCTCAATGATTTTTGCAAAAACATTTTTTTTTTTCATATTCTCAATTAATAGTGGGATATAAAACGGGATGAGTAAATATACAATTTTTCGTAATAATAATAATAAACTATATAATTTTTAAGTAAAATAATTAACCGAAATAAATTTAAACTCTGCTCAGAATCATTGTATTGAAAAAATAATTTATCATTTCTATAAAATTTAACACATCCAACAAATCTCCACCTGAGGAGCGAAGAATATCCAAGGTGTGAATTATGTCCGGCTTATTTAATTATTTAAAGAGTAGTTCACCATATTTAAACATTTTCATAAATAGATAGTCTAGTTACAACATCTAATCCTAATGATCTACACAAAACACTACAACATACCCCTCCAGTATATTGTCTACGTTGAGAAGAACACCCATGATATGTGTAATTGTCTAAATTTTTTATTTGAAACTTGAAAATTATACACTGTAGACTCGTTTATAAATGTTTTTTAACTTTTATAAAAATCAGTATGGTTTTTTTTTAAGGACTGATACGATTTAACTACAAAATAAACCAATATCATATAACCTAAAATATTAATACTTGTGTCGTTTTAATAAATTTTAATTAATTTATGTCGATAAAAAAACATTTTACACTGGTTTGATAAATACAACTACAAAAATTAATTTAAAGTAATTCAAAATATTAATTTTATTATTCTTTAAAACATCATAGGTATTTTTCTGGTCTTCTTTCGTTCTATAGTATATTATCAAATTGAATTATAATAAAAAATAATTTCCAAAATAATGATTAAAAACTAAATAGATTTTTAAAAATTTTCAAATCACAAAATTAAAATTTAAGAATATTATTTTAGATTCTGAGTGAAGCGAAGAAGAAGCTGGTGTTTTTACAGTAATATATATATATATATATATATTTTTTTATGAATACACGTTTTCGTATAGAAATCTAGTTCAAAAATTTCAACCAGTAACTTTTTGAAACTGAATATACCTCTAAATTGTATTTTGAAGGGGCCATTTTTTGAAATTCTCAATTATTTTCTTAAAATTTGGAAAAAAACTACTTAAAATTTGACAAAAAACTCAGAAACTATCTTTTATTAATGCAAACTTTATGAAAATTTAATCATAGATAGACAACAATTTCAGAAATATTGTAATGCAAGAAAATTTTAAAAATATGAAAAAAAAATTATTGAACATCTTTTTTTAACACCTTTTTTCAAATCAATTTTTTTTTTATTTTTAACAAAATTGTCTTTTAGACTCTGAAAGAAATGAAGAAGTTAATGTTTTTTTTCGTTTTCTTTACTTAATGAACGAAAAAAAATAAAGTAAAATAAAGTAACGTAAAGTATAGACAATAAAGCCGGACATACTTCACACCATTGATATTCTTTGCTCCTCTAGTCAGATACTCTTGGTGGATATATTGAAAATTACGACTATTATTTTTTTTTTTTTTTAATTTTCTTGTCTATACTTTCCTTTACTTCACTTTACTTTTCTTTACTCATATTTTTATATTTTAAATTTCTTACCACTAAAAAACGTATTAAAGTCAAAATCTTAAATAGCTGTTATTCAAATATTGAACTATAATGTATACTTTTTCAAAATACATTATAGTTCAATGTCATTTTCAACCTATTTATTCAGTATTTTAAACTATATCAATACTAAATTTACATAAACTTCAAAATAACATAACGAAGTAAAGATATTAGTATACCAAGACACCAAGTTAGGTATATATTTTAGATACTTAAGGAAAAACTTACTTATACAACTAAAACAGATACTTACAACCTCAGCAAATACAATACATATCATCATAGTGCACATTTATTTGTACGCAGAAGTACATATTCTACATGCATGTTCATTAATTTATCTACTCTACAGGCGCAAGAATGTGGAATTTTCAATGAGATATTATTAACTAAATTTTTATTTTAATCTACAATTTACAACCATAATATTGGTGTAATAAACTTAGTTGGTCTAGTACATACTAAATTAAGTACGATACATAGTTTTATTATTTATTGTACATAGCTCATATATTCTAAAGTTGCACACAGTTTTAAATATTTTTTATTGAGAAATACTAGTAAAAAAACTTACCGCAATTCAGGCCGATATCCAGCACATTCTCTATGCATATAACTGAAAAATCATAAATTCAATAAATAAAATTTCAATGTAATAGATCATACATTTTAATACAATGCGTATTGAAAATTGTACACGACTAGAACTATATTAAAGTCAAAACATTAAATGGTACACAATACAATTATTGTTAAGTGTCTTTTTATTAAACATATGATCTTTATGACACAATAAAATAACAACACGTGCTACGAGCGTAAAAAATGTATTGTAAGAAGTACACCAGTCTAAAATAAATTTTTCCTATTACAATATAACTTATGTAATTGTAGAATTCTCAATAATCTTACACATAAACTATTATTGAATAAACAAATTATTAAGAAAAATACTTTTGTATAGAAAAGTAAAATTAATTCACATAAAATTTTCAAAATAAATAATAGTAAACAATAATTATGCCATGAATTGTTTAATTAAAATTAATTATTAACATACCTTAATTTTTTAGTTTTAATAATATGCTTTCATACAAAAAAAGTAAAGTTAAGTAAAGTATAAACAAGAAAGCCGGACATACTTCGCACCATGGATATTATTCGCTCCTCGGGTCAGATACTCTTGAAGGGTGTATATAATTTTAAAGAAACGATAAATCAATAAGACAATTTTGAACGAAAAAAGTTAATAATATATCATAAAATTATGTAAAAAAAAAAAATAGGAGATTTTTCCCTATTAAAGAGGGGGAGATTTTTTTCTGAGCTATCATCTTCTGTGGATTTTTTCCCGGGCATTTTTATTCCGATTACCAATAGTATCTGGCAGTAAACCACTGAGGCCAATTTGTTTTTTTTAATCCAAGTGGAGTAAAAAAGCTACTGTTTTTACAATGATGTTATATTTTTTATTTTGTTTGGACACTTGTTTTGTATAGAAATACTTCGACCAGCCACATTTTTAATCAGAATTAGGCTCCACGAGGTATTTAATACAGACCATTTTTCAAAATTCTCAATAGTTTATAAAAAAATTGGGAAAACCACTCAAAATATAACAATAATATGAAAAATATTCTCGTAAAATAAATTTTTAACATGTAATTTTAGAATATGAACAAAGTGAAGAAGCTTATGATTTTACAATAATGTTTATTTATTTATTTATTTTTCTTTTTTTTTTTTGAAATTTTGAAAAAATGAAAAAAAATTTTTTGACATTTTTCTAAAATTCTTTTTTTCTCGTTGAATATTTTTTCCATTATTTATTAGATACAAAAAAAAAAAAAAAAACCGGACATACTTCGCACGACGGGTGGTATTCTCTTGACGGGCGTATTAAATTTTAAAGAAACGATAAATCATTTCTTCAGTAAAACG
>JAIPRM010010281.1:0-13913 GCA_025469315.1 Stegophylla sp. TES_Ste_2020
CAAGTATCAAAGTAAGTATAAACAGTCACAGCAAAATCGTCTTTTTCTTCTATTTTGAAAAATGGTCCACTGTAGATGAACGTTTAAAATTATAAATGTGTAATATTACATCACGATGAAAAAAAAACCCAAGGATGCCCCAGGATCCACTCATTGCCTTCCCCTTTAAATACGCCACTGCTTTCGACACATTCACGTCCAGGGGCATTCGCGGCCTAGCGGCCTTGGCCAGGCCGACCCTGTCCAACTCTGTGTGTGTGTGTGTGTGTGTAAAGGTGCAGTATATTATAGATGTGTGACAAATACATTTCAAAAACGTGTATTAGATTCCATTATTTTGAAAACTGAGTACGTTTTAATCCAACACTCTGACGAAGAAAAAAACACTATAATAACATATAGCAGTGTGTGTGTTCTATAATAAAATACGGACACTGCACAGTTGTGTTATGTCAGCGCAGTCCGGATTACAAATAAAAAAAAAAAAAAAAGTAAGAAAAATAAGAGAAACGAGAAACAGAGACGTACACACACACACACACACACACGATTTAAATTACTATAAATACATTTTTATTAAATAATACAACAGACACACACACATGTAAAGTATTAGAGTGCTGCTGCATTCATTGAACTCGTGATTTATTCGTGTAAAAACAAAAAAAAAAACAAGTTTATTTTTCATAGCAATATTTTTGCAGTTATTGATTAATATTATAATAGTGTTATGACATATTATTATTTCTCTCGACGTTATTTTCCCAATAACACCGTGCCTTTTGGCCTGTCAACCCGCATACCCGGTGTTACACGCCCTCATAATGATATGTCAGGATAATACATATTTACTTTTCCGTCGCCCGTCGAAATCGGATTTCATAAATACAATATATTATTATTATATATCACACACGAAGAGTTTGCTAACAACGCAAACAAAAATATAGGGATAGAATTTTTTTTTTCTAACTGACAACAGTGAACACCGTACGGTCTGAACGATATACTCATAAACCATATTATTATATTATACTTCAATATTTTTTATAATATTTGTCTTTATTGTACAACGACGATCGAAGTGATTAAATATTTTTGCTCGATAAAATGCATTTCAGTAGAGCAGTGGTTCTCAACCGGTGTGTCGCGACACCCTAGTGTGTCGCGAATTACTGCAGCTAGGTGTGTTATCAAAAAAAAATTGTTTATTTATATTTTAGAATTTAAACTGTATAAACCTTATATACTGTAAAGAAAGGTTCACACTACACCATTCACAAATATCTCACTGAATTTTTTTTATGAAACTATAAAATCTTTAACTATGTAAATTTATAATTTTAAATTCTTAATAGAGTGAAGAAGCTAGTGTTTTTCGACGATGTTTAATTTTTTTTTTCTTTCTGTAAACACATTTTGTAGAGAAATACTTGTCTAAAATTATGACCAGAATATTTTAGAATCAGAATTTACCTCTAAATGGTAGTTTTGATAGGTTATTTTTCGAAATCTTCCAATATTTTTCCAAAATTTGCGGAAAACAACATAAAATTTAACATAAATGCCTTTAAATCTCTTTTTTTACGCAAATGTTATGAAAATTTTAAGAGAGATACCAGATAGGCAACAATATGAATAATAACACTTTTTTCCCGGAATTTTTTTTTTTCTCAGTTAATAGTGGAGTAATAAAACTGGATGAGTAAAAAATAAATTTATCGTTTCTTTAAATTTCAATACACCTACCAAAAGTACCCCACCCAAGCATCCAAGAATACCTATGGTGCTAAGTAAATCCGTCTTCTTTTTTATAAATTGTTAATACATATAAGTGTGATAATTTACATAGATAATAATTACTATTTTTTCAAAAATACAACAATTGAATTTAGTGGGTCGCCATTTTCGGATCTAAATTAGGGTGTCACCGTGTATAAAAGGTTGAGAACCACTGTAGTAGAGGATTATCAAAGAATATTTTAATGAAAATTGACGTCAAAACCAGCTGATAATAATATGTGCTGCTCGTGTTTTTTTTTTTTTTGTCGACAAAGTGTTGTTTAAAAGCAATTAATAATGTGTAATAAGAAAAAGAGGAGCAAAAACTTTTCCATCTCACTACCGATTACAATATCCGTTTTGGTATATATATGGAATATTGAATGAGCATTTTATAATACTTAATTTTTTTTTGAAGCTCCGAATTCGAAAATTTGAAATTTTATACTAAAGTATCAGAAAAAATTCAAAATATCCATTTTGTGAATCTGATTTTTAGAAAAACAATGGCTAATCCGTTCATTTTCTACGATTTTTTTTTTTTGTTTTCTAATAATTTAATAATATTGTTTCATAATATCATCAATTATTGACGTCATAATATTATTACTATTATTATGACGTATTTGATAAAATCGTAGAAAATGAATAGATTAAGTTAGTGATTAGTGATTTAAGCACCGATATTTTTCTAAAAGTCACGTTAACAAAACGACTATTTCGAATATTTTCTAAAACTATAGTATACAATTTCAAATTCGAAAATTTGAGACCTAAAAATATATATACACGCTATTGCTGTGCTGTAGTAATAATTTTCATAAAAAAAAAAAAAAGGTAATTACAAATGAAACAAAAGTGCAATTGCATTTTTTCAAATCGTACTGGACACCCTGTAAAATAATAATAATCGCCAGTAAGTATCATAATACGGAAGATTTTTATATTATTATTAAACTGGACCGGATGTGCACGAGCATCATACAACTAATCTTACTACAGGTATGTAATAACCAGTGGTTTACTATCATCAATAATAATTATTCCATAGATCTAACAGACGAGCCATGAAATGATGATGTAATCGATTCGTCTTTTTTTTTCTTTTTATAGTCCAGGATATGACCTACATGGAGGCATCGTCGTCGTGGACGGAAATGATTTCTTTTTAAGTTTTTTTTTTTTTTTGGGGGGTCGAACACGTCCGGTGGTCGTCACCACGAGTCAGATCCGTTTAGTAGTTTAGTAATAATTATTAAAACGCGTAACGTCATGTGCACGATTACATATTACGAGTATCCTCATCCCGGTGGTAATTAACAATAATATTATTATCGTGATTTCGACGCGAGCGTTAGACAGTAGACACCGACAGAGGTAAAGACAGAAAGAAAAAATACATAAAAAAACAAATAGAATGAGAATATGAAAAGAAAATATACATATTATTATCTACCTATTGCCAACTCGTACACGCGCGTGTTCCACTCTATAATATCGTGTGTCCGGGTGTTATGTCAACGGACACGCGGCGACAACGACGACGACTCGTAATAATAATAATAATAATAATAATAATAATAGCGAAATGACCATGAAACGTTTGGTATCCGAGGGAATTCCGCGTACGAGCCGACGGCATTTCCATAATATTGCGTAAGTTTAACGTCCTTTTCGATTTCTCTCTCTCCCACTCTTCCCCGCGCCTCTCTCTCTCTCTCTCTCTTTCTCCCTCTATCTTGTTGACCGTTTTCGCACATCCGTCCACTTCCGTCCACCCGATCGAACCCGTTCGATACTATAAAAATTTCTTGATTTTTCTCTGACACACACACACACACACACACCAGTGGCGTAGTTACGGGGAGGAGATTTAGGGGGTTTAAACCCCCCTCCTACCAAAACTAAAAGTAAATGTGTAATTATAAAATAAAAATGGCAAAGTATATTATGCTTTTTATTTTCATGAAAACACTTTATCGGATAGAAATATTTGTCCTAAATTTCACGTTGTAATTTTTTAGATCATAAATCACACAATTGGTACTTTAAAGAAATCATTGTTCGTAACTTTCGATACTTTGTTGAAAAACGAAGATAATCTGTCGAAATATTTTGTAAAATATTTCGTAAATGAGTTTTTTATAAAATCGATTTACCTAATTAATTTCCTTTAACTCGAAAACTAATTGGACAAGAAACTTGAAATTTTCAGCTGTTATTAACGACAATAAAACAGATATTTTTTTTTTTTTTGGTTACTACCTATTCCAAAAGTCGTATGAAAATGTCGACAATACTTTATCATAGACAAATTATTTCGGATAGAATGTGAATATATCACAACTTTTAAACATACCTCCTACTCAATATAAAAATGACAATTATTATTTTTTACTGTAATTAACTGAAGCTCCACTCAGATTTGCTTTATCGAAAAAAACGATTTATTGTTTCAATTTAAGTTCAACATAATCACTAAGTACTCGTTCGTAGGGGTTAGGTGTACGGGTGAGTTCACGGTGTACTTAGATATAGGGGGCACTCGAGAGTAACGCGCGCGTGCGCACGAGATCGATCACCCGAGTAAAAATTATTCGGCTCAACGGACTTGGTAATATTTCAATCGTAGTAAATTATTATAGTACACCACGTAATCGTCGAAAATATAATATATTATTCGGGATTATAATAATAATAATAATAATCATCATCATCCACGCACTTTATGGGTGTATACGTAGTATATGACACACGTGAAACTGTAGGCGCGAAGGTTATAATATGCCGCGGGCCACGGCTGAATATTAAAAATATATCGGAACCTTTCGCCCGTATCCGTTCGATTTTTCTGCTGTGTGCTGACGAATTCTCGGCACTGTCCGTTTCACCGTTTCCCTGCCCCCGAGGTCTACCTAGCTCAGCAGTTCTTGATATGGTCAATAAAAAATACATTTATGCACAGTCGAGTGTACCGTCCAACAAAAAGCTTTTACTAATCGTACTAAACCGATTTGTCACCTAAAAAGTGCAATTATTATTCCTTTTCACCAAAAACACTGACAAGTATTTTTAGAATATATAATATTCCACAATTCATTTTCAAAATCACAACCACACACAACGCTTTTGACGTACATTATATAATATAATAATAATATGTTATATTTATCTTTTTATATTTTGTAATATTCAATTTAATATTTTGTAATTATTTAATTAATACTACTATCGTATACTTTTGTATCTTTATCCTAACAATGTTATTATTACATATTTTTTTATTGAGCCCACCTGATAATACTATTATATATTTTAAGATATTATAATAACGATTGAAACTGGTTTCACTACAAGTTTTTTTACACGAATTTGTTCTAAAAAAATTTGTCGCCTCCACACATGTCATTTTTTAACGCTGCCGCCCTGTGGCCAATCACCTAACATCATTGCCTCCCACTAAACGACGGCTACGACGGTAGGATACTCAATAACCTTTAAAATAATTAATTACTACTCAGATATTATAATCACTTATTGTCGAATTCAAAGACGAAACTTGGCCATTTTATTTGACTTTTTTTTTTGTCTTATTTTTAATCCCGGTTATATCCTGTGCGAATATATCATATAAATATTATCAATTAAAAAAAAATGCAATAACTCTTATGTTTAACCGTGTTATTATAACAAGTCCGTATGACAAATTGCAAAGTAGATGTTGAATGTGGTCAGAATTTTGTCTGGTTCGACATAAAACGAGAAATTTCCAATATTTATAAAACTCTATACTTAACTCAAAATTGATGATCAAATGTTTTTGAAATTTTTTTATATAAAGTGTTCTCATGGTCGTTTTTAGTAATTGGTGAAAGTTTCCGAGTTTTCAGCTACATTATTTTTAAAGTTAAGTTAAAAAATATATATTTCAATTTCATGAAAATTCCGGTAATAGCATATTTTACCGTTTTTTTTTTTTTTTTTTTTTTTTTTTTTTTTATTAACTTTTCGACAGACTTCCTCCGCTAAAGTACCATCTGGGTGTGATTTTGGATATTATATATATATATATATATATATAAAGATACTTGTTGAAACTTTTCGGTAAGTATTTCTATACGAAAAAGTGTTTACAGGAAAGAGAAAAAAAAACATCATAAACATTATTGTAAAATCATGAATGATCTTCTTCGAGCCGCTCAAAATCTAAAACGAAAAAATAATAAAAGGTTATTTGTGAAAATGTGTAACGAACAGGAGTGGAGAAAATATATACCATAATTTATATTTGAACGAAAACTAATGAAAACGTTGTCGTTTCACGAAAAGCGTCGTCGTCGTCGTCGAGAAAATTGTGTGTACAAAAGTGAACTTTTTTTGCACAGTTTTATAATTAATAATTACGATAAAATGTTCCAGTAAAAAAAAAAAAATAATAATAATAATAATAGATATTCCGTCGGGAATTCGTTATTGGCTTGATAAATAAATAATTGGCGTGAAAAATTACCGACAGCTGTGACTATATATATATATTGAATAATCAGTACTTCTTTTTTCTCCAGCTAATTTACATAATTTTGTCGAGAGAAAAAATGGGGGAAAAAAAAACCTTGTACCTGTAGTAAAACAACAAATTATTGAATTCTGCAGGACAACGTGCTGCTGGGACGCTTTAATAATAATAATAATAATAATATTTATAATAAAATGAAGGATTGTGAATTATTAGCAGAAACAGATTTTATTAAATATTACTCCATTGACTACGTGTGGCGCGACAGAGACCGAAAAAATTACTGATTTGTGTTCCGAAATGATTATAAAATAGATGTTTTTGAGCATATTTTGTATATTTTTTCAAAGAATAAATGATGTTTTTGTGCACATTTTGTACATTTTTTTCAAAGAATATTTTTAAAATGTTTTACAGCGTATAGTTAAGTTTTTTAGAGCATGAACATCCACATTTTGTTCAACGCATTCATATTATGATATCAAAATAAATTTATTATATAGGTACGTGTCTCAGTGTTTTTTCAAAAATTAACGATTTGAAAATATTTTGTTAAAAATAACAGTAAGTAAGTCAGTGTGAAGGAAAACGGGATAGACCTTTTTTGAGAGAGAGAGAGAGAGAGAGAGAGAGAGAGAGAGAGAGAGAGAGAGGAAAAGGGAAGTGTAGGAAAATGGAATGTGATTTTTATATAGAGGAAAAGGGCCGGAATACACGTGTTGTACACGTTGGTGGTACACATTATATTTTCGCGTAGGAATTCCATTCCGACTTGTACAGTCGATATGACGTGATAACACAATGCATTTATAGACGTAACGCATTACCTGCATTGTTGTCGTTGTATTTTATCGTGAAAATAACATATTATTTTATGAACCGCGGTAGCCCGCCCGCCTGTATATATATTTATTATTATGTGTGAACCCGACGACAACGAGTGCGCGTTCGGACGTGTCCTACACCATAATAATAATTTATTTTATTATTTATATCGTTGTTGTTGTTGTTGTCGTTATATTTTATTTCTGCGCGATTCTTTTCCAGTTTTCGACCATTGTCTGTGCTGGCTGCGTCGGATGACTCGCAGCAACTCGACGACAACGTCGCGCAATACATAATAATAACAACGATAAATCATTTAACCCGAATAATACTGGGAACCGTACTACACACACGCCATAACGATTTCGGAATTTCATAATCCCCGTTTTCGGTTTCCAACCGTTTCCGACGATCAGCATGGTAGGTAAACGGCCGTCGCCGCGGCCAAGGAACAACACAAAGAAATTGGAAATAATAACACGCGAGTGTACAACTACCTGCAGGGATGATAAATATAAAATATATTAAGCCTTTTGAGAACATCCTTCTTTCCTTCTATGTAATATTATAAAGCGAGGTAAAAATTATTATTTTTTAACCGAATGACGTCACTGAGTGTTCACCGACTTTATTCTGGCTGCGCCGCAATAACAATTTTGTTTGGGACGGGGTAAGAAAAACATTTTATTACTACTACTACTAATATATATATATATGTATAATTTAAAAACAATTAATCTACAATACTTATATAGTCCGTGGAAATAATTATACGACTTGAATATTCAGATTTAAAAATCGAAGTGAAGAAGCAGCTAGTGTTTTTACAATTATGTTTATTTATTTTTTTTTCTGTGAACAACTATTCGTATAGAAATACTTGTCGAAAAGTTTCGATCAGTAACTTTTTGAAACCGGATTTGCCTCTAAACTGTACTTTAAAGAGGTCGTTTTTTGAATTTCTCAATTCTTCAATTTATTTTTTGGAAAAAACTATCCAAAATTTGACAAAAACGACTCGGCAACCATCATTTTTTTGATCCGAACTATATGAAAATGTAAACATAGATAGAAAATCATATAAGAAAGATTTTGAAAATGTGAAAAAAAAAAATGTTGGACATTTTTCTAACATTTTTTTTTTCTCAATTATTTTTGATATTATTAACTTCCCTCGTTCAGAATCGTTTTATTGAAAAAACGATTTATCGCTTCTTTAAAATTCAATACACCCGTCAAGAGAATCCCACCCGTCGTGCGAAGAACACCCATCGTACGAAGTATGTCCGGCTTTTTTATCATATTCTGTTACGAGACCGTATATCGGACACAACATTCATGCCGTCATTGTCATCGTCAACGCTAATCAATTTCATTGTGTTTATTGTTTTTATCTATGATAACGACTAGTCATGTTATTGATAGAAATACATTTTACCAATGATGATATAACAGGGGTGGCCAAATTGTGACTCTTGTAGTGGTTGCACGTGGCTCTCGTTGTATTTTCGAAAACAATAGTAGTCTTATTTGATGATATGTAATTTTTTTTGTTCATCACAATTTTAAATTTTTAACTATGACTTTTTAAGTGTATAAAATTTGAATTTGTATTGACATTGTACAAATAACACTGTTTTAGTATAATATAGTCAAACACGTGTTATTGTTGAGTTGATGTATTTTATTTATATATCTTTTATTTCCTATATACATTTTAGTACTGATCTGGTTACATTTTAAGTATTATCGACTCGGAGTCATTCTTTAAGATTATTTCTCTGTTAACAAAACTAAAATTTGAACGATATTTGGATTTGGTTTAGTTCCATCGTCGAATTCCCGAGAAAATGTCCTTTCGAAAATTGATTTAAAATTATGTGCAATGTGAGTGGTGGTTCAAGTTATTGATGTTTGAGTTGTTCACAAATTAGGAATATTCTTAAGTAAATTCCAGAGTGACAATTTTTTTTTTTTTTTTTTTATATTCTACTTTTTAGACTAAAATTATAAATTTTAATAATTATATTCCGTGAGTTGCTTTAACTGTTGCATTGAGATTCGATCTCCGGACATCCTTTTTCAAAATAACACATGGGTACACAATAAAATGAATTTCAAAGATATTTTTGGCTCTTGATATAATTTTATTTTATCCGTGAACATATTCATGTTGGGGCCACCTCTGGTCTATGGCCTAGTTTATTTGTATAACGTTGTCCGAACACCACTGTCCACAGTGTCAGGTGTCGCGATCGGATATCTCGAACCGGACGGGGATGTTTGAACCGCGAAAATTATAGTGAAAAAAAAAAAAAAAAAAAAATGTAATGAGTACTCGATGCGATTTTATTCGTAATCACGCGCCAAAGAAAGCTGCGAAATCCAGATAAACGAAAAATTACGGCGGCGGACCCTTCGCGAGATTTTCACCCCCCTCCCCGTCTACCCCTAGAGCCAAACGACCCGTCCGCCACCAACGTAATTAATTAAAAACATTATGACGTAGTTTATAAAAATAATACGAACGAGTAAAAAGCACGTCGGGTTAACAGGTTTTTTTTCATACCAATCATACCGCGTATAACCGTAGAACTCGAAATTCAGAATTTTTTCCATCGCGTGCATAATAATTGATTATTATACGTGTATCGATTAATTGAATCGTTTATTTCAGAAAACCCCCAAACGCCAAAAATAAAATTTTGTACGTGCAAATTCAAAAATATTTTTTCCCACTACCTTAGTAAGTAAATTTAGTTTAGTAAATTACACTAATATCTGAAAGAGTAAGTTGTCAAGTATTTTTGGTTTTAAGAAATTGTTTTTTTTTTTTAATCCGCGTCACAGTTTTTATTGATTATCAGATAAAGTGAAAAAGTGGATTTAGGGGGTTTCTGGAATGAGCGATTCAATTATTATCGGGATAATGTTGCAGCGAATTTTATTATTCGCATGGCAATAAGACATTATGTAAATTAACGCGACATTAAAAAATACAAAAAAATCTACTAGAATATGCGATATAACAGTAATATATTATTACGTTCAATGTCACTCGTGCACGGCAGTCGTCCAAAAAAGCATTTTAACGGAAAAAAAAAGGATAATGCCAACTTTATTTTTTTATAATTAAATTCGGTATAAATTGCACACAAAGCACCTACAATAATACCTACAAAATTTTAATCGCGTTGATTATAATACTTGTGTGGTGGTGTTATTATAGTGTATTTTGCGTGTCTGTCGCTATTTTTTTTTGGTTATCTCCAGTTTGACGACCTTCAGTTGCGTGTGTACCCTATACCTACAAGTCATTGCATAGGAATTTTTTCAGTAGTAACTGCGAAACCGATAGAACGCGAAAAACGCACAAAATCCGCTAATAATATACCTATTACGACGACGACGACGGTAGATTAAGTGTAAAATATTAATTAATATAATCATATAGTATGTACTCAGTCAGTGACATTGGTGTAGTCAACAAGTTAGGTCTTAGGTTTTCATGACCACCTTAGGCAAATTTAATTTGATGCCGCCCCGTTCAAATAGTTAATTTGTTTGTGATCTGGGGGGTTGGGGGTACAAATAAAAAATAATTAATTTGGTTCCTTTGAAATTTGCTCCGCTCTAGACGGTTGCCCATTTTGCTAAGCCGTTGGGCCGAACCTGCCCCTATCAAGTTCTTCACTACGTACTACCATACTATTATATTATCCCCCAAAAAATTGATTCAATTACAAATGTAGTATTAATAACCGTATTGTTGAAATCACAAAATTTCAAATCATCAATTAGAATTTATAGGTAAATAATTCGTGTAAGTAAAATGTACCTAGCATATTATACCGAATTCCCTAGCTGCAGTGGCGCGTCCAAGGGGGGTGTTTTTGGTGTCTGGACAATATTCGTGGAAACTTTATTCAATAATCATTGGAAAAAAAAAAAAAACATTTTTAACTATACAATGTTATAATCTCTATTAGTTCAAAAATAAACTTGAAAACATGCTTTAAAAATTCATATTGTTGAATAATGTAACGCTAAATACAATATTTATCTACAAATAACATTTAAAAAAAAAAAAAAATGTTAACTCGTAAAAAAGGCAATTAGATTTTTCTACTTGAAATTTTTAATCAAAAAGAATTAATGAATTCTCGCAAAGTGTCCATTAACATTGATTATAATTTCAAGAAGGATTTACTAGGATAACTCGGATGATCTATTTTTTCGTTTTTTTTTTTTTTTTTTTTTTTTTTTTTTTACTTTTTGCAAACTAAAAATGTGAATACTTGCAGGCACGGTAAAAAGACGGACCTAAAAGACTCTAACTTACGTTGTTTTGTGTATTTTTTTTTTCTTTTCCAAATCGTGTCTCAGACTCAGACCTAATTTGTTTTCGCTTTCATCCGGCTTCGCTCGTTTGCATGATAATTACAATAATAATAATTTATATAATATGTCTTGTTTTTTTTCAAAAAAACAAACAAAACACGGATACACACTTACGTGTGCGCCGCCACCGTCGTAAACTCGTCTCTAGTTTCTCGCATTCGAAGCACGTGTCAACATAATATACGTAAATATACAGATCGCGGGACATTTGCATACGAAATTACAAATTAACGGCTCCCCCACCCACCCCGTAAAGTTCACGTCGTCGTTTTCCCCGTCACACACACTGTCACCTATATATTATATATATATATATATTACATATAAATTATGCAGCCGAAACGTTCGTGTCTCTCTTGTACGATGTAGGTTACGTTAGGTTAGGTTAGGTTGTGTAACGATTACAAAAACGCGGTTCGAACCACAATAACAATAATAATTGTAAGTTCGGTATAATATTATAATGATGTGAGGCAGGTTTCCGCGATCGATTAAAGCAGTGGTTCCCAACCGGCGGAGAATTCCCCCCTCCCTGCCCCGGGGAGGAATTTACAGATACCGTACGTGGGGCGGGGGGGGGAATTCTGTGATGATGAAATAACGAGAATTGTTTTTTTTTTTTTTTTTATGTTAATTTTATTAAAAAATAAATTAATTTTAAATCTACTTCAATTATTTAATAATTAACATTATTTACACTTAAAATCAAAGGTTTCCAACCCTTTGTATTCTACGCCTCCTTTTATAGATTTTCGAAAATCTCACGCCCCCCCCTTCCATATGGACAGAAAAAAAATTATCACTTTTGTTGTACATTACATTACAAATAAATTACACGTGTCGGGAACGACCACTTTTGATTGATGATAGTAAATAAATAAAATATCAAAAAAACAGTACCTAAGCAATATAATGGATGAATAACAATAAAACTATATACATATATATTAATAAATAAGTAGGTATGAAATAATAATAATAATTTATGTTTGGTGGCTAAGCACTAATTGTAATCTCTATCCGTCATTGATACCTAAATTATTGTAATGGTCGTTATTAATTTTTAATTTTTTCTATACATTAATTAAAATTATTTTTACTTTGCAAACACTGCTCGCGCCTCCTCAACAATGTGTACAAGCCTCCCAAAGGGGACGTGCTCCCATGGTTGGGAAACACTGCTTTGAATTAAGTAATATTTTTGCTTTTTATATTATGAGTCAGTAGTAGGTTAACCAATATATTATCTAATTAATAAAATAATGAAAATAAAAATTCTATACTTATAGGTTATTATTTTGTGTATAATTTATTTGTTTGGCTAACATAAAAAAAAAAAAAGATCAAAGCTCTATTTTAAAAGGCATCAGAATTTTCAAAGGAGGATGATAATATTTTTGAAAAATTACAACGGGAGGAATAAGATTTTTTTGGAAAATTTCAAGGGGGAATGGAATAAAAAAGAAAAAAGGTTGGGAACCAATGGATTAAAGTGCCCGCGATTCCTCGGAGGAACAGGATATCGTTGTCATTACAATATATTTTACTCGCATTTGAAACGAAAACCACGTCGCAGTATAATATAAAGTCACGAGACGCTCCGTTAATGAAATATAGCGCGCGCTCGTTAAATAAAAAAAAATAATTATTACACCACCGGTACAACCCGTACTTTTTACGACACAAAAAAGAAAAAGGAAAAAAAAAATCTTGACATCCGTTTTCTCGAATTAAAGGCATCCGTTAATTATTACGTTTATTGATTTAACGACAGACAGACCGAGTGAAAACGCAATCGCCTCTGCGAAATAATAAATACAGTACCTGAGTTCAGAGCGAGAATCTTTGAAAATTCAAAAAAAAATTCCGAATTTCAAAAATTTTTGACACAATTGCTTCCATTTTTCTCTTTTTTTTTTTTCTGTGTACAACTTTTCGTATTGAAATACTCGTCCAAAAGTCCAAAAGTTTTGATCAGTAACTTTTTGAAACCGGATTTTCCTCTGGATTATACTTTAGAGAGGTCATTTTTTGAATTTCTCAGTTTTTCGATTTTTTTCGAGGAAAAACTACCCAAAATTTGACAAAAACTACTCGGAAACCATCATTTTTTGATCAGAATTTTATGAAAATGTAATCATAGATAGAAAATCCTATAAAAAAGGTTTTGGCGCAAAAAAATTTTGAAAATGTAAATAAAAATTTTGGACATTTTAGGTTCTGAACAAAGTGAAGAAGCTAGTGTTTTTACAATGATGTTTATTTTTTTTTTTTCTGTTAACACTTTTTCGTATAGAAATACTTGTCCAAAAAATTCGATCAATAACTTTTTGAAACCGGATTCGCCTCTAGATTGTACTTTAGAGAGGTCATTTTTTGAATTTCTCAA
>JAIPRM010010282.1:0-13912 GCA_025469315.1 Stegophylla sp. TES_Ste_2020
AAAAAAGATTTTGGCGCAAGAAAATTTTGAAAATGTGAAAAAAAATTTTGGACATTTTTCGAAAAATTTTTTTTTTCTTATATTATTAATTTCCTTTGTTCAGAATCGTTTTACTGAAGAAATGATTATCGTTTCTTTAAAATTTAATACGCCCGTCAAGAGAATACCACCCGTCGTGCGAAGTACACCCATCGTGCGAAGTATGTCCGGCTTTTTTAAATCTAAGTTATTTCCACTAAAGCTATCATATTTTTGAATTAACCAAACAAGAACAATATTTAATTTAATTGATAAAAAAAAGTTGTAACACAAAAAAACTGCACACAGGTGAAGCTGTGTAGCTGGCTGTTCAGCTAGTACTTCATATTTCTTTAAAAACACATTTCATTCTTACGAGTATATTATTATAAATAGTACACTTTAAATTCAATTTTATCTTTTCAATGTAATTTTTAAATTTATCTCAATAGTGTTATATTAATTAATAATTGCGTTATAATAACTTGTGATTAATTATTCAATAAATGTATTTTTTTTTAAACATACCTATGCTTTATGATTATATATATATACCTATATATATTAAGCAGTATTTTAACTTATTTATTACTATAGGTTACTTTTAGTTGTTAGAAAAACGTTTTTAAAAATATATAAATAAAATGAAGGGAGCACAAAATATAATAATATGTCTTCATATCGTGTTCATATCGAGTATCTTTATCTGCAATAATTAATTATTTCTTTGTCTGTTCGTTAGTGTTGTACTTTATTATAAAAGTAGTTGTGTTTGTACATCTTCCCGCTTCCGTAATTCGATGTTTATTATAAAATCATTTAATTATTATTTCCGTTTTAAATTTCTCGTCTTAATTTTTTTCTTACCTAAAATCAGATGTGTTTGTTCCGGTTAACCTTCTGGAAATCAACAGCATATTTTATCCATACAGTGTTCTTTGAAATATGAATACTTACCAAAGTCATATAGTTTTAAACTTTTGTAAAATATATAAGTATTTATTTTAAAAAGTTATGGATGAACTATATTTACATTAACCGATGTATGACTAAATTAACAAAATTATTTAAAAAAATATGATATATTTATATCATCAGAATATTTATTATGATGATAAAAATATATTATAAATTATGAAGTTTGTAAATAAATCATCGTTAATTAGCGTTAATTTATTTTTCTAAATATTTGATTGAGAAATTATCCATTTGCTTGATTAATTAGTAATGATAATGAATCTAATATATCAATTTTACAACTTAGATTATACAAATAATATTATCAATATACTTTTTTACGTTTAATAGGCATTAACGTTGGATTCAATTCATAAAATGTGTATGTATAATGTGTATCAGTAGGGTACTTCATATTAAATATCATATTTTATAGCATACTAGCTGTATAATAGTTGATAATACTATTTATAATGTATACAGGATGATTTTTCAACCGTGTCCCTTTTTTGCCGTAAAAATGTAAAAATTTGGATTTTTTTTCGGAATGTTCAAGTTATTATAAAAACTATGTTTTCCATAAACTTTTCTTTTCATTTCATCTTAAATGGTGGTATAATTTTTTTTTAAATGACACCTCCCTATTTTAACTACAAAATTTTATTCGGGTCATTTTTCTGTAAATTTTGTCGTTTTGAAATCAAAATTTATACTAAAATTACTATCGTCAAAGCAAATATTATTTAAGTTACTTAAATAGTATTTTTCACTTTTTTACATAAAATTAAAATGTATCTTTATTTATAATCCGTTTAATAAGTAAATAATTTTTAATTTTTCTAAGGACCATCATTCAGTATATTTGAATATATTTATGTTATGTGTTGTTTTGTAACTATTTTAACTATTGTTATTTATGTTAGTTTGGAATGAATGAATCGATTATTAATATATTTTAAATACACTTCAGTATTTATAGCGTTTGTCTAATTCTTATGTTCCTATTTTTATTGTTTTAGTATAATAATATTCTATTAATTACTTTAAAGTTGATAATTTTGTTCTCAGAATAGTACAAGTAATAAAAGTACTATTTCTAATAAATTTCAATTGTTAAATAATATATTAATTAATAGGTCTTTAATTGTATACAACGTGTATTTTTAAAATGCATTCTATTAAAATAAAAATGATATTTAATACTGTTAAATTTAATATATTTTAACTGCATATTTGTTTTTTTTTATAATATTCACCGATATGTATAGTATTGCTAACATGAATGAAGTTTAAGTTCCTTATTTCTTTGGTTTATTATGTATATATATTATGGAATAATATTTATTTGATAGTTATATAAATAGAATTTTAAAGTAAAGTATAAATGAGAAAGCTAGATATACTTCGCATCATGGATATTCTTCGTTCCTCGGGTCAGATACTCTTGGAGGGTGTGTTGAAAAAATCAATTCTTATCAATAATACGTTTCTGAGCGAAGTATGTTAATAATATAAAGAACAATAATAGTTGTCATTTTAACATACTCACCATGAATATCTGACCCGAGGAGCGAAGAATACCCTTAGTGCGAAGTGTGTCCAGCTTTCTTATCTATACTTATATTTACTGTACTTTAACTTACTTTACTTTTCTTCTACCAAAATATTCGCTATGTAATTTCCCATCCATGTACCAAGTTTCATATAGATCGGTCGTATCGATTATTTTTTATATGCATTCAAGCACGGAATGGAATGTAAAACTAACGAATTCTGTCAAATTCCTAACTTTAAACGGTTTTTAATTTAATAAATTGACTTACAATTTTCAAAATATTTTTATACTATTAGTACATTTGAGTATGTTTGTATTATTTGTTCAGGTCTTAATATTCAGACATTAAAATTTAATGAAATAAGAACTTAAATAAAACAAGGTATTGTCAATATTTTCTAAGTTCTATACTTACCTTAAAATGAGTTTAATGTTTTTGAAATTTATCTGATTATATTATTAGCAAATAATAGAAACAAGAAAGCACTCTGTTGCCCCCTCTAAATACTGCCCTGATAATGCTGTTCCCCCATAAATGAAAACAGGAAATACAGATTCTCTTAGAACCTTTTTATAATATTTGATTTTCTCAAATAAAAAAACCAAATTTTAAATTGTCTACATCTAAATCTTAGTGATAAAATTGTTGTTTGTTTTGAAATTTCCAACAAAATTTTAGCTATCTTGTTAAATAAATTTAAAACATTTATTGTTTATAATTTATAATAATTTTTTTTTTTTTTTTATTGATCTGTTTACAGCTTTGGCTACTTTGTCTATTAGTTGCATTTTAAGGTAATCATTGTTAATTTTTATTTACTCGTAATGAATTGTCAATGGTTTATTTTGTTATACAAGAAGTAGAGAGAGAATGTTTGGGTGGGTATACGAGTATGTAATGTGATCACCTTCTTAATAACGGGTTTTGTATTTAACAAGGTCAGTTTACTTCCGATATGCGTGTATGGAAGCGATAATGACCCCGGACTACAACATAATATATATTTTGTATAAAATTGTTTTTTGCTTTGAAAAATATAATTTTCTTGCATCAGTTGAAAATCGTTTATACCTCAGATTTTATGTTATAAATTATAATCACTGTATAAATTTTATTAGACTACTTATTACATCGTAAATTATTATCTAAATTATTATAAATATTTATTGTAAATTAATTTTAGGATAATTTTGTCCTCGTTTTTCAACATCAAATTTGTATTGAGTTATTAGATTTGGAGTATATTAAGTATTTAAAAAAAAAAACACCAAATCAACTTTTACAAATGAAATAAAGGATTAAATAAATTATAATTTTTATAATAACTGCTACAGTACCAAGTGAGTAAATTAAAAATTATGATGAAAATTACTTTATAATAAACTTAAAATGTTGGGTTTTTTTTTTATAATTCTTGTGATGATTCAAGGTTCTTTTAAGTAAAAATATTTCTTTGTGATCTCATGTATTTGTCAACTGTTAATGCTAATTAGAATATCTGTAATGATCTCAATTTTAAATTTTTGAATAAACCTCACCTAATCATAATGTTGCCGTTCATTGTCGTATTTCTTTGAATTACGATTAAATAATAAATTATAGAACATTTGTGGATACGAACTCGAATTAAATGCCTAAAATATGCTATTTTTTTAACCCCCATTTCTTCTATCTATATTTCGACTTTATAAACTTTCAAAACTAAAGTATTTAAGTTGAAATTAAAATCGTATTCCTTTTTAAAAAATTCTTTCTTACTGAATTCCTACATGGTGGTACGAAGATACTCTGAAAATTTCGATGAAATCATCTCGTTAGTTTTTTGGATATATGTTGATGCCTTTCCAGTCAGGACTAAGCTGCTTATATTACAGATAGCCCCTTTTACCCATTTTAACCTTTTAGGGACTAAATAATGGAAAATGAAGTTGTAGATATTTCATTATGTTACATAGTTTATATGCTAAATTTAAAAAATAATCTGATCAAAAAATAATGTTTTCCATATTACCCCTTTTAACCCTTATGGTTCGAATTTCGTAAAACTCATTTCTAATGCACATCTCCTACCTATATATTACCTATCTGTCAAATTTCAGCTTCATAGGTCAAGCAGTTTTTAAGATTTCTTGTATAAAAGAAAATGCTATTCACTTTTATATATTATATAAATATAAATTAGTCGTTATTATATTATTATAACTTAAGAGTTGCTCAAAAAACGTACTTGTCAACAAGCTTCTTTTATACTCCAATTAATTACGTCATTTCCTTTATAAAAAAATAAAGGATATACATGAGGCAGTGGTGAGATATCAAGAGGTAAACGAATGAAAAAAGTTTGAAAAATGTTGTTTTAGTTAATATTTATTAAATAAAATAAATCTCAACCAGACTATGAAATATCATTTATAAAAGATTCAAGAGGATTCGTCATTGTAATTATCTAAACAATGTGCAAAGATTTCAATCGACCTTTGGTGAATAATTTAATGCATAAAATATGTTAAAAACGAAAGAATGGTTCCGGACTTTTCAAGGGCATGTTCTATATATGTATCTGAGTGGATATAATTTTCAAACAATTTGTCTTATTTAACTAATCATTGATCAACAATTGAATGTAGGCTTGTATTTAAATTTAAAGTTATTCTTTAATATTCTTAAACATATTTAAATGACGATGAAATTGTATGTTGATAAAATGATTGTCTTTTACTTATGTAAATCTCATAAAAGATCATAAATAATGAGGACATCAGTTATTATATTTTCCTTCTCAATATTCGGTAAATAATAAATCTAGGTAAAATATCCTTGACAAAATTAATACTGCAGTTTATCATGTATGAGCTTTATGATTTACATAGCCGAAATAGCGTCTTCTGAATTTAATTCATTAAAAAATGATTATCAAAGGTTAAAATTTAGTATTTTATTATGTTCTTAAAGCTTTTAAAAATATTTTGTATTTTCGTGTAAAAGTATATTTAATTTAGCTTAATATTCTTTTCTTGTTAATAAGATATCAGACCTAAAACAAATTGATTCTTGCTTCTCATATTTTTATAATCTCAATAAATTCTGTTCTGTTTGTTATGCATGGTTCAGTAATCTTTTTTAAATGTATATTACGTAAATATTAATTACTATTTTTATTAGTTAATCGTACTAAATACAATAATATTATATAATAATAGAATATAAAATTGAATAGTTACATATCATTATATAAAACAATGTAGTTTTGACATAGTCCGTTTCGTAGTAAAACTACTGGTAAATTTTACAGTAAAGATAAACTGAATATTAAAATGCATTTTTATTAAGTGATGTAATAGAACTAATATTATTGAACTCTACTTTTATGAGATTCTGAAATAATAATTATTTAATTCGTTAAAAAGTACTAAGTATTTAAAATATATATAACATTTAGTAAACTATAAAATTTGTTTCATAAATTGAGAACAAAACTAGGTACCTACTTAATAATAATTTTATACCTATTTTTTAGTTAACTTTTTTGATGAGTTAACTTTATAGGGTTTGAATGTTTGAACTTTTGCTTCTTCTTTCTTTTTGTTTCTTGATTAAATGCATCTAGCGACTAGCTGTAAATTAATCTTTTCAAATAAAGTAGAATGAAAAATATTTTGTAGTGGATTGTGATATTTATCAAAAGTGAATTATGAATTATGCTATATAGGCGTGAAAGATTACGGTTTTTAATGACTTAAACTAAATACTTATACATTCAGAGTACATTTGGTGTAACTTAAGTTAATGTTAATTTTTTAGAAGCGTCTACATACAAGAATGCACCTTATGCACTGCGCATGCGCGTAATTTTTTTTCTCTATCATCATGTTTGGCTGTTATCAATACATCATATAAGATCACTAATCAGTATAATTATGAAAATTGGAAATATGTGAATTTTTTGTTTAATTAATAAGATTTTAGATTTTTATAAGTTGTAAAGTACCAATTAGAGACAAATCCGGTTTCAAAAAGTTGCTGCTCGAGACATTTGACAAGTAGATACAAAAATACAGAAATTCAGATATACAGAAAAAAGAAGAAAAAATAAACATCATTGTAAAAACACTAGCTTTTTCACTTCGTTGTTCGGAATCTAAAATAAAAATTGACTATATAATTGGTATAATTGAAAGAAAAAACAGTGTTATAAAAATTATGCAAACATGTATGTTAATAATATTAATGTTTTTTTATATATCTTTCACTTTGTTTTATCTTTACACATTACACATTATTTCATATCATACATTACATTTTATGGAATTTCATTGTGATATTTGTAAAAGTCAATTTATCTGATCTGCCATTTTCTAAAATGTATAATTAATTTATCATATAAATGGTTATCATTGAACGTGTAGTGAAAAAAAGTTAACTTTTCAAATTTATCTGGTATATATAATGATATACAATTTATTGATATCTAAAATCTAATAAATTAAATAATAAATTCATTCATTTTCAAATTTTCGTATTACACTATTATATTTCACTTAATGATTTGATATGATAATGCATTGATAATAGCCAAACACGATGATAGTGGAAAAACTTTAAGTGCATGTGCAGTATATGTGTATAAGGTGCATTCCTGTATTTAGACGCTCTGAATTTTTTTTATGTGTAGTCATATTATGTTATCAAAAAAGCATAGTTTAAGTGTACGCCCGATAATAAAATAAAAATGTATTTTTGATTATTTAACGTTTTTACTTTTAAATTTTTCTAGGTGCAACGCTTGTGATAATAATAATTATTTAAAACACACGTGCATCCGGTTTTAATTTTAATACGTATGCATGATAAAAAAATTATGATAGCATAAAATACAGATATTAGATATTATGTTACTTATTTATTAATTAAGTCAGTAGATTCTATAATGAATAAATTAATTAATCGAATAGAGATGAATCGTATACATATTCAATTTATTCTCATATAATATATTTGTGTGTGTGAGTGTGTGTGTACGCATGCATGTGCGATTTCGTTGTTGGTATTATTATCAGTGTACCATTATATTATTATTATTCCTTATGTGTGTACTTCGTGTCTACAATGACGTTTGACCGGAAGATGAAAATTCGTGGCGGCATTGCACTTGCCGTATGCATTAACCCGGGATGTACGTGAACACAGCTCGTCGTCACAAGTGCGATGCCAACACACACAGTCTGTGTGTGCATGTGTTGTCGCCCTTGACCTAGAGCCCCAGATATTAGCCCCCGCCTATAATAATGTTACGGCGACCGCCGTCGCGCACATACGAACTGGTACTACGGTTCCTCCTCAAGCAGGACACACCGCGAGTTCACAGAAACCTCCGTAGTTTTGACCACGCGCGATCACCAAGAAGTCACTAATAAGTTATCGTCATCGTCGTTTGTCGCACGTGCGCAATACTATTTTTTGTTACTTGTAATGTGTGTGTAATATTATAATATTTCTATGACTAAATACGTCTTTGTTTTTTCGTAAAAAAGAATTTTTTGAAAAAATTCCGCTTGTTCTCTTAAATATAGTATACGGGTCGTTGTCGTTTTTCTCGCACATTCTATTGTGTGAATAATAATAACACTTGTCCGTATTGTTTTCCCGACCACGATGCTCGTGTACGACAAACGGTGGTGCGCCATAATAACACTAATTACGAGTGCTCGTCGATATTTTATTATACTCCGGACGTGTTGACAAAAAAAAAAAAAAAACTCCGGTCGTGTGTACCAAAGTATATGTACTTGTGCGTTCTGATTTCTTGCCGCGCAAACAATATTATAATTGTTACTGGATTACGCGACTATCCACTATCGCTGGACGACGGGGCGTGCAACATCATGAGCTAACCACCACATGTCATAATTATTCAACGATTTCTTACCGGTAGGTCATCAATAATAATTGTGCTCTGTTCTTTTGGATTGTTTGTTATAACTTATAAATAAATAAAAAAATAAAAACGGACACTTATCAAATTTTATTTTTATAATAGTCATACATTTCTTTGTTTACTATAATTACTAGTTACATGAAAGTTTGGCATTCAAGTGTTTAAGAGGATGCTACACCCGAATGTGTCGTCTCCGTATTGCCTACGTACAACATAGTGAATTCGCGTTCAGAAGAATCAAATTTAGAACGCCAGTTGTAATATTAGAGTAAACTTGCCAATTATAAGATTTAAAAATAAAAACATTAATCTGTGCTTATACTCGGACTTTTTGTGTTATTTAAATTCCCAAGCGAATTATAAACTCATACAATATAACAATTTCATAATATTGACAACTTGCTTGAAAATTGAAATATCACAAAAAACCCACATACAAGCACAGATAATACTCTCATCTTTAAGTTTAATAATAGATTAATTGAATCTTACATTGATACTGATGTTATGAAATTGAATCTTCTGAACGCTAATTCACTATGTTGTACATTGGTATAATGGAGACAATACATACGGGTGTACAATTCTCTCAGACTTACAGATCCATATAATTTGAAAAAATATTAAAAGTCTAAAATATTATGTAAAACTTATTTATTTTTTTATTTACAAAAATTATAGACCAACAAAGAAATTTAGTCCATAATTTCCATGATAAGTATACCCAAATTATGTAAAATTGAACTTGAATGACTGCAGAATTATGATCTCGAATTTTGAAATATCTCGTTGATAAAATAAATAAAATCGATAATAAAACTATATAATATGTCTTGTTTAGGTTTAAACATAATCAATAAAAAAAATTTACAATAAATAATAAAATAATTCAATTATTATTTATTATAGGTTTACCTTTTCTTTATAAACGTCGTTTTATTGACTTCGTTACTTTTATTAAATACATTTTTCATACAATTTTTTGACTTATTTATTTTTTGTATGTTAAGAAATTATTTTTTTATAATTGAAACCTGAAAGAATGTCGTCTTTGATTTTATTGTCTATAAGCTTATTGTTTAATCTTTATAACTATAACAATTGAAAAATACTTATTAATTATTATTTTTTAAATAATGTATTAATTTTGAGACAACTTGTTCTTCGTATTATAATCAAAACATATGTGTTAAAAATAACTTAAATAATAGATTTCATATAAATTAAGGTAAAATACGTTTTCACTAAGAAATTGATAAACTTTCAGTCATACATTTTTAATACTAAATTACATTTTTTAATACCTATGACATGTCTCTGACACGCAAGCGTTTACGACGCCAATTGAATATTCTAAGCAAGGTTAATCTAACAAGTTCAAAGACATCCACAACTTACGTCTGATAAATATTATTTTGATGTAATTTCACATGAAAGTCACAGCAATATTATTGGAAGGTCATATCCTTGCTCACGCCCTTATACGTTCAATTTACTCATAATAATTGCGAGACAAGGTTAGTAAGGCAGTAACTATGCGAAACTAAGAAAATATCAGATACTACAAACATAACTATTTTTCAATAGTGTCACCCTTCGTGATGTAACCTGTAAAACAATAAATTATATCTTAGTGAAACCCGTATTTTGTGTCATTACTTTATCGTGAAAATAGTATTATTTTATGTTCAACTAACTATTTATTGTTTTCAGTATCTATTTGAAGTTAATGTTGATAATAGTAAACTTTTAATTCAAACTTATTGTCTCTAAAAGTCCGGTGTAAATAATATACCGGTATTTTCTTCGTTGAACAAAATAGTTTTGCCAGTGCATGTAATCAGCTACTGAAAAAACTAAAAATTTAAATACTTACACAAATCGTTTATATTATTTATTGTTAAGAAGGAATAACCATTTGAAAATTATATAAAACTAACCTATTTAATCATAAAAGAAAGAAAATAAATGATTTAAAGAAATTTAATTGAATTTATAATTTATAAAAATCTTAAACCTGTGATTTAAAAATAGGTAACTATATAAATTAATTTATATCCATAACAATTTTATTTAAAAATATTTTTGTTTATAGTCTTAAATTTCTATTTTACAAGTCTAATAAATTTCTATTGACTACGTTTCATTAAAATTTTAAACGTAATTAATATGTAATTTTTTATAGGTTTCATTTATGACTTATGCTAGTTAAGCTTATGTTATATACCCTACGTATATAACACGGGAGTGTTATATACGTAAGGTCGTAACTTAGATTTTTCGGGAGGAAAAAATTTGGATGGATTTGATCTTTTTAGTAGGACGTTTGAGTGAAATGTTATAGATTTTTTTCGGGTATAAACTTGATAGCCTGTTTGGGTTACAATAGGTACATTAGGTATAGTAGTGATAAAGATACCTATGAATTTATTATATTGTTAATCGAATAAGTATACAAGAAATACAGATTTCTGTCTCATCGATCGCAAGTTGTGAACTGTAAGCACTAATATTAATCACTACTCAGTACACATTGTTTAATAGTGTGTACACAATGTTTATATCGGTGTTAACCAGATTATCTATTTTTATTAAATATATTGAAACTGCTATAATATTTGTTAAATACAATTCTCAAATCAGGTTTCAGGTACAAACTATTGATTACCCAAATGGATTATTGTACCCGAATTTTCTCGTGTGACGTGTGATCAATATTCGATATATTGAATGATTTTATAAAATGTCTTATGTCACATACGTTTATCTACATTATAATGCTATTATGATTTAATGTAGGTACGCTTTGTTGTTGCTAGTGCTGTTGCTTATTCAGTTAGCATTATATTGCCTCCAGCGAATTCCTTGTATTGCCTAATAAAACGCAACGTTGTCAAATTGACAAATCTTTGTGAACGTTCAGCTAGTTTGAAAAACGCTACGATGTAAATACTTGTTATTTTAACAACTTGTAAAGGAAAAACTATGTTATTTATACTGTCTCGATATTATTTTCACATAGTGTAATCCTATAGCTATTTTTTTTTTTTTTTATATTACACTTTTATGTCAAGTAGCTTAACAAATTAACATTTATCGTGGTGGCAAAAGTTTCAAAAAAATCAGTTCTACGTTGTTTAATTTGGTTATATCTAATGAGCTATAAACATTTGCATATTATACTGCTTACTCCACATTCTCAGTGAATTGACTTATGTGAGCCTAAGAGTGTAGTAGGGAATACGCTTGTCTTGACTCTACTTCGCTCAGATCATACAATCGAAGTCGTAAAAATATAATGCGTTCCGCTGTTGATAGAATTCAAAGGATAGCACTCGCTCGTTAATGCTCATCAAGTTACTCCATTGGATTTAAAAATTCTTTCCCAACATATTATGCATGCAAATGATACAATAAAATACGTATTATATTATATTTTGATAATTTAAACGTAGAATAATAGATATGACATTATACATTTTATTTGTATACTATACAAATAAAATTACTATTCGTTTTGATTAACTGTATTTATGGTACCTAGTGAATATACATATTATTAGTGATGATGATAATGACAAGGAAAATAATTAACAAGAAGGTGAAATTAAAATAGAAAGACATTATTGACTTAGAGGAGGTCATCTTGTGTCTGTTAATGATGATCTTCCTATTTGAAAATAATTTCAATGTTAAAAACGAAATGACTCGCCGGATGTGTGTTTCATCTTATTATAATAATGTTTATGATTTTTCAAGAGAAAGGTTGACTACATCGAGGATCTTACAATCATTAATAAGCTGTTATTTTATCGTGATTCAAATCATTGGCTGGACGCCAAATTGTGATAATATTAAATTTTAAATATCAATTTCGTGTACAATACGGCTAAGCTAAAGTATTTCTGTTGGTAACACCGTTCTAGTCGTCTAGGTTATTCTACGTCATTTTTATTTTAATAAGATTTTTGCGAGGCCATTATGACGTATTCGTCAAGTAAGGTCTTAGAATGATATTTTAATTTTTGCAATAAAAAGGTCTTTAAACTTCAGTTACGGTGAACATCATTGGCATGACGTCTCAATAAATACGAAGAAAAAAAAGCATTATTCAAGAAATATTGTATTTGTATTAATTTTTATACAAAAATAATTGCCCGCTATATTACACTAGATAATGGATACATAAAATATGGTACTTGCATAGTAATAATAATACAAACTAATACTGGTACTAGTTTTCCGGGTTCTGTGTGAGCTTTAAAAGAAAATACGATTTATAACAATTATTATTTAAATATTGTGAACGTAATTAACAACGCGTTATAGTGAAAATGACCGTTATATTATTATTATGAAGTATAGCATTAATATGTCACAGCAGTAAAAGTAGAAGTCTTAATGGATTTAATATCTGTGTAAAACTTAGTAGCAATCCTAAATAATTCCTAGGAGGGAAGGAGAAGTTGCTAAATAGTTTTCATACATAGTTTGCTACACTTAAAATACTCGTTTAATCTAATTTCTTAATATTATCGTTCAAACGTTATGATAGATTATTATATTGTGTTCCATCATGATATCATATTATATTCACACAACTAATGACCAAGATGAGAAGTTAACCACTTACAAGACCTATATTTAATCTACTTCCCCAGTCAGAACAACAGATAATGAAATAACAATTCATGGTATATAATTTGTATAATTTCATAATAATTATATCTAGTAATTTAGTTCAAAGAATGTCGTCAAATAATAGTATTTTTATAAAATAAATACTCGTATTTATTATTTATGGCTACAAACATCATGTAAACAACATAATACAACAAAGTATTCAATGGATATGGAATATTAACAATTATTATTTGAAGAATGTATTGATTTTACAACCGTGTTTTTTTTTTCCGTATATAGGTATGTAAAAACGAGTTACAGTAGAAACACTGGTTTAAAAGTTTCTCTCGGTAACTGATAGAAATAGATTCGAAATTTTGTTTAGTTGGTACTTTTGAGATGCTATTTTTTAAAGTTCTCAATACGTTTTTTAAGCGCACGCAGAAACTATTCAAAAAATTGACAAAAAAAGGCAAAATATACGTTTTAATCTAAATTTTCATTAATATGATTTTTGTTTTTTAACAAAACTTCAAAAATAATGAAGCTAGAAAGTTAAAATTTTCTTAAACTACTAAAAATAGTCGCACACGTGCCTCGTAAAATTTTCAAAAACATTTGACAAATTTTATGGTGGTAAGTATAAAAAGCCGGACATACTTCGCACGATGGGTGTACTTCGCACGACGGGTGGTTTTCTCTTGACAGGCGTATTAAATTTTAAAGAAACGATAAATCATTTCTTCAGTAAAACGATTCTGAACGAAGGAAGTTAATAATACAAGAAAAAAAAAATTTTCGAAAAATGTCCAAATTTTTTTTT
>JAIPRM010010283.1:0-13912 GCA_025469315.1 Stegophylla sp. TES_Ste_2020
AATAATAATAATAATAATAATCTTTATTGACGGAAATAAATTCCAATTTACAATTTACAATGTAATATGTATAGTGACCGATATAATGATTATAATAATATGTAATATAACATAAGTATACTTATATATATATATATATATATAGTTACTATACGACCTGTAGGCTAAATAAAATATTACAATAACAAAAAAATGACATAATGGATAATAGAATAAAAATACAATTCAAGAAATTATCAAGAATGTAACTTGAATTTTTCTAAGACTAATAACAATTAGATAATTATAAAATAACAATAAATATAGATAACAGGAATTAATAAAATAAACATATCAGTATAGAAATAACATCAGTGAACATTTTTGTACGAATCGAATGTATAAGTAATAAATACTACAGGAAATTAAATTGTGACTGCAATGAAAATCGACGTTTTTTTCGGTGTTACCTGTGGCCATTAAGACATTACATGGAGAGTTTAATAAGTAATTTTTTTGTTGTATTCTTTAAGCAGAATAAACACTTATCGCGTGAACCTATATTGTCTACATTAAAATTAATACATTCGAGTAATTTAGGGCAGTCGATTTTGTTGTTCAATAAATTGAATAGGAATTTTAGTTCATTTTTGTTAAAAACTAATTTTTTTTTTTGTGATTGTAAAACGTAGCTTTGTAAGCACATAATTTGAATTGTGTTACAACGAATCCATGTATGAAACCTTTATTTTGCATTTTTTGATGTTTTTAATTTTTTTTTTTTGGTCATTTGTTTTGCATTTTTAAGTCATATCTTCCTTTTTTAGTTCATTATTCGGTAATTTTAATTAAATCCCGTCAATTAACATCTTTCGAAAACCTTTCTTTTTTGTTTTACACAAGCTGTATGTAAATAAAATTAATTTTTTTTTTTGTGTTTTTGGTGATAGCCTTATATTATAAAATTCAAATTCAATCAGCAATTTTATTTTATTATTGAATTAACATATTTTTGTGCTAGTAAAATTTAATCTGCTTATAATACCCTATAATATCAATATAAATGTAAAAATTAAATTAAAAACCTTTTTAAGTGCATACTTCACTGCATTTTTAATACACTTTTTAAGATTTTTTTATGCATTAAATTCACAGCCAAATTTATAATATTAAAACGCTTGAAGAACTTTATCAACAATATAATATTTAACGCTTAAACTGTTGATTAATGAAAATATTACAATTAGTACATAATAATCATAAAAATATAATAATCATATGGGTAGTATAATAAAATGTCATATACGAATTACAAAATAAAAATAAGAGGCCGTAACATACTTCGCATCACAGATATTTATTGCTTCTCGGATTGGATACACTTGCGGATGTGTTGAATTCCAAAGAAACTGAAATAAATCATTTCTTCAATACAGTGATTCCGAGCGAAAGTTCAACGTAATATACAAGACTGTAATTGTTCGTTTTCTATTGAATTCGCTAAACAATATTCTGTTAGTGATTTATTTTAGAAAAATATCTAACCTTATTCAACCGTTAACAATAATACATTTGTGGGAGGAATTTGTTCAATTTTCAGTCTGAACATAAAATAATATAATATATCATAATAAATAAATATATATATATATAAGGTTATATAAGAAACATATTTATTTACAAAAATCGGGTTTTTACATGAAAATTTTATACTCATATATGTATATAAAAAATTATTAGCTTGAGATTTTTTCAAGGTCGTCAAAAAAAAATATACATAATATTGACCTTGTGAAATTGAAGGATACAATTTAAACTTATAATATTTTGAGCAAAAAAAATTGTTTTTATATAATATATTATAAATGTTGTTATCAAAATTTATAATCTAATCCCAAAGAGTTAAAACTTTTAATTATATTAACATCTACATATGAACAAAACTTAGCATATGTAAAATTTTTAAAACGAGGAATAATTGAAAATATTTTGAAATAATAACAAAAAAATAAAAATAAAATCAGCCGTTTTTGAGCCAATAGTCATTTGATCCGACTACTGTTATAAATGCTTGTAAAAAATTATTCATCAAGCACAGATCATTTCGAAAATTTTTCAAATATAACCTCTCAAAGTTCAACGTCAACAACATTTTCAATCCACAATAGAATCGATACTAAAATTTGTTCTATATGAATTTTTTGCAAAAAATAATAAGAAGAGAAAATATCAATGTTGAACTAGTGTGTTCATTTCTAATTTAAAATTATTATTAAAACAACGTATACAATAATAATAGCTCAAAACACACAAAAAAAATAAATAAAATATGAAAAAAATAAACATTTTATAAATCATAAAATATTCAAAATAGAATTTCGCGTATAAATCATAACATAATCTTGATGAAAAACAAATTTTTAAACAATTAAGTAACTCGAAAAATCATTAAATTTACAGGTCTGCTTCTTTAGGGGTTGTTATGAACGTACTATAATATTTTTAGGGCATTTATTTTCCTATTTTTAAGTATCGGGAGGGAGTAGGTGGTAGGCGCGCGTAAATATATTAACGAATGAGTTCTTATTGTTTTTTTTTTTTGTTTTTTTTTTTTATCCTTTTTCAGGGTCGACTTATGGACAAGGCCGACGCGTACTTCAGCTCGTTTCGCCGTTGCAACTATCCCAGGCTCATGAACGACGGCACGGTGGCGTTGGTCCACGAGTGCGGCAGATACGCAAAGTGAGTGATGTTGACAGTTTACGTGCTTTACACTATAATAATCTTTTGAGAAAAAAAAAAAAAAAAACATCTTAAATTATTTCCAATACATTAAAGAAATGTGTCACATCGATTAATTATGATAAATAACTGAAATTACAGCAGTCAATAGTCAATTAAAAATTAAGGTTAGGCGATTATTGGATTCGATAATTGTAAATCGATTGTTTTTGCACTGTCGATTATCATCATCGAATAATGGTGAATTATCAATTAATCAATTATTAATCAATTAATCGACAGTAATAGAATAATGGGTAAAACTCGATTCCTTGTGTTCATTGTTCGATGTTACCTTTTTTCAACCTTTTTTTTTCGACCCAATTTCCTATTGCGTTCGAATACGACGTTTCCACGTAATGAATACGATTCCGCACGTTTCTTTTTTTATAAAGATATCTGTTTTCGATATTCAAGTGTTCACCGCGTGTTCGGTCGAATCCGCTTCGCACCGCAAATCAAAAATATCTCTCGGCTTGCTTGTGCAACGTGGGGCCATTTCGGCTTGATAATCGGCAATTGCACACATTTACTTACGTTAGTAACACTATACCCACTTAGGGTATCCCATATGATGAGTGAATAAACGTAGAACCGCATCTTGAAAAAAAAAAACGCGAATAATCGAATAATAATCATAAATAAAAAATTATTCCAATTCATTATATTATATTATAGGATAAGTATTTATTTATTTATTTTAGCTTTATACCATTATAGAAATTTTCGCAACTACATTATAAATATGAATCTAAAATATGGCTGATGGCCGACAAACTTTGATTTAAAGAGGTAAAACGTGTGTAGAGCAAATATTAATGTAGCACACATTATAACCTTAATAAAAAATTGACGTTCCTGAGCGAAGAGACGGAAGTCTTTAAGAGGTTTTACTATAGACTATAGAGTAATATCATAATATTATGATTATTTTAAATAAAACGATTATTTAAATTGCACGATTATTTTCGTTTAGACGATTATTGTCGATTTAATATCCAATTAGAATTTTATAATGAAAAATAATCGAATAAATTCCCCAAAGAAAATCAGAAATTGTGACTTCTTAAAAACTCTCGTTTTCCTATCACTTTCTATCATAGGCGCAAATAGGTGGGGGGCTGGGGTGCTCAGCCCCATCAAAACCATTCAAAGACCCCCTAGATTTTTTAAAAATTGCATAATGTCAATACCTATATAGGGGCTAAATCAAACAAATAAATATATGAGCCCCCCCCAAAAAAATTTTTTATCCAAATTGCGTTTATGCTTTCTATCAGTTATTCTTTCTCATTAATTGACTACATTGTAAACGAGTAAAACTCAAAAGCTGTCACCTTCGAAAATGAATCTGATTTCAACTAACTGCCCATCTGAAAATGCATTAAATTTTAAAATAATTAGGCGGTTATTTCTGATTTAAAATTTGTTAAAAATGAAACTGTATCGCGTCCTTTTTTTCGCTATAGGATCGATGAACGGGAACGTGTTCCTTTTTTCGCAACGGGAACGAGGAACACAACGAGAAATACGAAAAAAAAAATCGTCTCGTTCAGTCCCTCGCAGTCGCGTCCGTTCGGTTTTAAATAGTGATGGGCACTATCGAATAGTCACTATCGAAATATTCGATAGTTTCGATAGTGGACTATTGGATAGTATCACTATCCAACTGTTCGATAGTGAACTGTTTGAACTATTAGATAGTGAATTGTTCGATAGTTTTACTATTCGATAGTATTACTATTCAAATTATTCGATAGTTTCACAATTCGAACTATTCGAATAGTTTTTCTCCAGTTACCACTGGAGTGATACTTATGTTAGGTTTATAACTTATTCATATTTACAAAACCATAACATTCTTTCGAACCATTCAACAGTAAATACTATTCGAACGATTCGATAGTAAATACACTAATCGATAGTAAAAACTATTTAAAAAATATTATTCGATAGTTTTTCAAGCTATTCGATAGTTTAAATTGGAAAACTATTGCTATTCATGTAAAATATATTCAAATGGCGTTCGATTGTTTTCTCGTACTATCGAATAGCATTCGATAATATAAGGTATTATCGAAAATGCCCATCACTAAAAACTCTTAAACCGAAAACGTGACCGAAAGTTGAGGGGAGAACGTCGCGAGTTTTAATCTGTTCCCCCAGCGTTCGAATAGAACGAAAAATGTCGTCGGGAAAATGAGTGTAGTCGTCGTCGTCGTCGTCAAGGGAGATGGAGGGGAGGGCCGATTCAAAGGAAGTGTGTCACTGTATTATAATATTATGCACGGTTACTGTTATAATATACACCGCCAGGTAGATGGCGGCGGAGGTAAACAACGCGGCTGTATCCGGTTGCGGCGCGACGACGACATTTGCACTGGGTTGGTTGTCGACGGCATAATAATAAATTAACGGGACGAGGAGCTGGTGCGCGCGCATTTTCTCGTTTTTCCAACATTTGCTTGTGTATATATATATATATATATATTTGTGTGTTTGTGTAACATAATATATACGCACGGAAAACGTGGGATTTACATTTTCAAACTTTAGATTTTGGACCGTCGTCGTCGACGGCGCGCACTTCCTGGCGACGCGACTTCTATACTACATTTCATTGCACTCGCTCGCGAATTACAATATAATACTCTGTACGCCAGCGATCCTCAAACTTTTTTTGTTTATTTTGCCTTTATTTTATTTGTTTTTGCCCTTATTTTGGCGAAAAACAAAAAATCACGGAGCCCTAAAAACAGGGATGCCGATTTCGGACCTAGACTCATAAAAATAACGTACCAAATACTTTCTACTTAAAATTTTATTCTTTATTACGCGTGTAACATAAAATTATCTTTTTTTGATTACATATAATATATTATTGAATAGTATTTTATCACACGTCGAATGTATAAATAATTTAATTGATTAAAACAAAACTTAACATGAATACTATTTAAACAGATTTAGACGTTTTGAGAGGATAATATTATCATGACCAGTCAGGGGTGTATTTAAGGGAGGACTAGGAGGGCTAAGCCCCTCCAAAGAGTAGTATAACATAGATAAAAACTTTATCTATGTTTGGACGTTGGTTTTTTTTTTGCAATATTTTAAACATCAAGTGGGTTAGATTCATTTTCAAAATTAATTTATTTCACGCATTTATGACTCGCTTGAAAATGAAAATATCGTAGAAAACTAACGTACAAATATAGGTTATATTCTCATCTTTAAGTTTTATAATCGGTCAATTAACTCGGTTTTAAGATCTAATATGTCAAAATCGATTCTACTTAATGGAAATTTACTTGTTCGTACATTGGTGTAACGTTGGCACGCATGTGTGTCGCATGCTCGTTACTAGCGCATAGTTTTTCTGAGACGGTTTTATTCGATAATTATTTTAGCCATAAATTGAGTATTCATAATGAATAATATTATACTTATACATTTTTCCAAGAGTCTCGGAGGAGTAGGTTGAACCCGAAAATCCCCTCCCTCTCCCAAGATAACGGTCAATGGTCATGGTGCGACGTCTTCTTAGTGGGTAAAATAATGTTTTATTTATTGCTTTTTTTTTTTTAATCAACCAGTACTTCAATAATATTATTAAAACACTGCAAAATTTTCTAAATTGCTTTTTGACGGCGTGGTCGGAATCAAAATAAGCATAATATTTTACAATTCAAAATAATAATTACACCTAACATGACCTTCGGGCTCAGTTCGGAGTACAGTTTGAGAACCACTGATCTCTACCGCCGCCGGCGCCCCGACCCCATCGTATAGCCGCCATTCACCACCTCCCCACCCACCCACGCCATCATTCGTCGTACGAACTACTCGTAGACGGTTTTCCTCCCTCGACGTGACGCGGTCTCGCGACGAAATTAACGGCCGCAATAACGACGACGAGACACACTGTTATCGACGACTACGTCGTGACACGATGGTTTCGGAAATGGAGTGAAAAACACACTCGAATAGAGATAGCACTGCAGTAAAAACCCAGTGTCACGCCCAGAATCGGATTCGGACGTTTCGAGACCAGCGAAAAGCGTTCGGAAAAACATTATCCCCCCTCCTCCTCAAACCGATTACGTTTTCTCGTCCCACGGCTATAATATTCGCGAAATATTATCACACACACGTACCTACCATTATGCGTTCTCGTGAACACTATTTTTCAACATAACGGGCGATTCGAAAGAATAACGTCGCGCAGGATCTGAAACGGGAACGTTTTTTCGTAGGGTCATATTGGCAGACGTGGTCTCGTGGAAAAGCACGAGTGATTCAAATCCAGCAGCGCCACTCTGCAGACGATCCTTTAGATCAGGGGTGGCGAACCTGTGGAAAATTTTAATAAATTTTTTTTTTATTATTCTTTGAGTAATACAAGAACTTATGATTTTACAATGAAGTTTATTTTTTCTGTGAACAGTTTTTTTTTTTTTTTTTTTTTATATAGAAATACTTGTCCGAAAGTTTCAACCAGAAAATTTTTGAAACAGAATTCAGGTTAGGTTAGTAGAGGTTATTTTTCGAAATTCGCATTTTTTTAAATGGTATACACAGCGTAAAATGTTATTTCACGTCATTTTATTTCGGTTTGATTGTTTATTTGATAACTTTAGAAAATTTGATAGCAACCAATACATTTGTGGGATAATATGGTAACCATAATAACACAATAACCAATAAATGTTTATTTCTCGATTAAATTCATTTTTATGGTTGGTAACTATCGTTATGAAAGCTCCGTTCAGAATCGTTTTATCGTTTTTTTTTTTTTAATTCAATACATCCACTAAGAAAATTTCACCTAAGGAATGAAAAAAATACCCACGGTGCGAAGTATATTCGGTTTATTTGCTTGTTTTATCTAAAATGTATATAAAAAGCTCATCATTTTATTTTTTTTTTTTGACCCCTCAGCGCTGTATATTTAAGGGCGCCTCGATATCAAATACTTTTATCAGAGAATTTATGAATTTAAGGGAGGGATTCAAATTTCATTTTTTTCAAATTTAATTTGCTGTGGGCGACAAATGCTCTAGAAATAAGAACTTTAACTTCCAATAAAGACCTAAAATATTCTCAGGAAATGGTTTTTTTTTTTTAATTCCCGTTCGATACACGCATCATATTATTTGAGTGATATAATATCTTATAATAATTATTACTCGAAACCAAAGGCGGCAAAAAAGTTGAGGATAAACGAGGCTCACGAGTGTGACTGAAGTCGGTTTCAATAAATAAATAAATTGACAATTTTTTTTATTTCAAAAGAAAAAAAAAACCCCCGATTGGTTTATTTAAATAATTCGAACGAAACGCTTTGCTCGAATTAAAACTGTAGTTTTATACGATTGGCGGTTATATAATTTGGTACGAGTCGAAAAACTCAAGGAGAATAATAAAAAAAAACATAAAAATAAAACACACTCTTTGATTTCAGGATATCGTAATTACTTTACTAAAGGTAAAAAAAATAAAATGCACGAATCACTCGAATAAAACGAAGTAATGTATAGATAGTCTTTGCGAAATAGTAGTAATTCTAATAAATCCAGAGGTCCGAGTGAGTTCATTCGATTTTTTTTTTTTTTTTTATTACTTCAAAAGACATTTTCGTCTGATTGAGGATATAATGAGGATAACAGTGCGTCATTCGTAAATCCGACGACAGGATAGGCCGGTCTCGGCTATCCTTTTGGCTACGTTTTTTTTTTTTTTTTTCCAGGAACGTGGGAATGCCGGATTTCGTTTAATACCTGGGGTTAAAAACCATCCTGGATGTCAAAGAAGAACAGCTGATAGTCGAATAGAATCTGCTTCTTAGAGATTCTTAGAAAAATATTACATTCCTCTCGTCGTGAAAGCTAAAAAAGTAATTGAAAACTCAAATTTTTTCATAAAGAAAAAAACAAAAAACAAAACCGAGGCAACGAGATATATGATTGAATTTTCTTCGAGTTATTGAAAACCACTACTAGACATCATAGATAAACAGTGCTTGAATTGGAAAAAAAATAAGAAGAAGGACCTATTTTTGTGTTAAAAACTACCCATAATGTATTTATTTATATTTGTAGAAAACTTAGCTACTTTACTATTTTTTTTTTTTTCAAAAATTTTAGCCTGACGACGAATATAATAAAAAAATTAACATTAATAACTAGTTTTTTTTTTTTAAAAAAAAGATGAGTTATTTATAACTTTTGGTTAATTTTATTTTGTTTTACTCGCATATTAACTAAAATTAGCTAGTTAAAAAAATAAGTTAACTTATTATTAATATATTCATATTGAAATTAATTCTACTGTAGAAGTAAAGTTTTTTACCTGAAAAATAATTTAAAAATATAAGATTTATTAAGTACAAATTAATAGTGAAAAGATTTTTAAACATTTGCATTTTAATCAAAATTATTTATCTAGAATGATGTTTTTATTAAAATTAACAATACAATAAAACAGATTCCAAAAACTCTTAAGTTCAATCAAGATTTAAAAATGCGTTAAAATCAATAGATAGTTATAATTTATAAAAATAATAAATTAACCCGTTTCGAATACATCAAAATAGTCGCATATAATTATAGTAAAAATAAATTGAATCTACAATCATATTATGTTTTTCGCATAATTTATTTACATATTATTATACATACATAATTTTATTTACATATTATACTATACATCCAAGCCGTGATTTGAGCGGCAAGAGTGAGCAGGTAAATTTGGCGCAAACGGGCTTTGGATAAAAAAAACCTTTTTTTTATTTTCGCCCAAACGTGTGATTCCCGCTTTGATACTTGAAACATTATGTGGCCACTGACATGTGCTACTCAATATCGTTCCTTTGTAAAAAGAAAGTTCTAACTCAAAAAATGGCTGCTGTGAGTTATTTGCAATAATACTTTCAAGTAATTTAAAAATAATACGCTTTTGCAGTAAAACGTAGATCAGAAGTGCGTTTCTTGTTTGCAAACAACTCACAACAGTAATTTTTTTAGTTAAAACTCTCTTTTTCGAAAGGAGTTATGTAATATTGTCATTATTGTCTTGTGCATTAAGCTTCTATAATATTATATGAATTATAATTATACTGGGGTAACCATACGTCCTGTTTTATACAGGATTGTCCTTTATTTCGGCTCTGCGTCCTGTTGTCCTGACAAACTTCTCTCAGGACGCTTTTTGTCCCGTAATTTCAAGTCTGTCCCATATTAATCCCGTTTTTTGACTTACTGTTGATTTAAAATTTTTGAAATGAAATTATTGAATAAAATAATGTAAGAATAATCGTAAAATGCATTAACAAGTTTTTTTCTAGAAAGTAAAGTATACAATATGCACGAATAAAGGATTTAAAGAAATATTTTAAAAAGGCATCAATTTAATTTCATTATGTTATTTTATGTTTTTCAAAATAGAGTTTTTATGTGTTTGAATTTAATCTATAATAAGTAGTTTAAAAATTATACTTTTGTCACGATTCAAAAACATATGTAAATGAAAATAAATACTTATTTATATAAAAATATTATGAAAAATAGTTTTGTCCTGTATTTATATTTTCTTAAATATGGTCATTCTAAATTATACTTACAATAATAATAATTTTTAATATGACGCGATAATAGAATATTTAAATCGTATTAATATGTCGAATCATAAATATTAATCGATTAACGACGTGTACTCGAAACGAGGTGATTAAATAACATTAAATTTTTGTATAGCAAACTACTTTTCGCCCTTACACACGCACGTTACGCTTGACAGTCCCTCCAAAAATACTTAGGTCGCAGCGATATTTCGACTCTGAAAACCTTCTGGACGGCCATTCGAATTTCGGGTTCGACGTGGGAAAACAGATTCATCAATTTGGACGCGTACAGTAGTCGTTGCCTGGAAGTTTTTATCCCTTTAGAAATCGCCAATTCCGCGAAATTCCGGTGTACATTTCACCGGTGTTCGGCACAACGAGTGCGCGCATGCGCGTGTGTGTGCCCGTCAAAAGGGGTGAAGGCCCAGGAACACGTGGCAGGGTTACGTTTCCTAGACACGTCGTCCATTATTTATCTTTTAATCGACGCGACGACGGTCGGCCAAAGTCGTGTGACAGTGTGCTGGAATGGGTAATTCAAGAAATTATCAGATTGCATATTATGGATATTTTTTTTGAGCTGAAAATCATTAAAACGGACTTGGCTTCTACTAAGTGCAGCGAAGGTGGAATTTTCTAATTTTATGTATTTTTGGTTTTCTAAGTTATTGTGTTTTAGATTCTGAACGAAGTGAAGAAGCAAGTGTTTTTACTTTACAATGATGTTTATTTTTTTTTTCCTTTTTTTTCTGTGTACAACTTTTTGTATGGAAATACTTGTCCAAAAGTTTTGATCCGCAACTTTTTGAAACCGGATTCGCCTCTAGATGGTGAGGTCATTTTTTGAATTTCTCAATTCTTTAGCTTTTTTTTTTTTTGGAAAAACTACCCAAAATTTGACAAGAACGACTCGGAATTTTTAATTATCATTTATCAATACCAAATTAGTGTGATAAGGCATCTAGGACTCTTTTTAAATGGCGGATAGTAACTTCAATAATATACACGGGAGGTATAGGAGAGTGTTAGCAATCTAGTTTATTATATATAAATATATATATATATGTGACATAGAGTAATAGCTAAGTAATATGATAAGTGATAATATTGTTTATGCCAAAATATAAGTCTCCATATTTTTATCACGATTGAAACTATCGAATATATTTGTTTTTCAATAATCGACTCGATTTCATTTGTTTAAAACAGATTTGCTTATAACTATTTAAAATAGGATAATTATTAATTAATGATACATTGTTTTGAAAAAACGTCAATCACTTGAAAGCCAAAAAAACAATACGTACCTATTCTATAAAATAATAATAATAATGAAATCTTGATATATTTATTTAATTAGGAACAATGATAATTATCGCTATCGTGTTAAACATGACAAATATCTACGGCTCGAGCACTCGATAATAATAATATGAAAAGATAAAATACAAAGTCCAACGGAATATATTATTATCTTCTATTATTTTTTTTTTCTCTTTTAATTTTCGGTATTTCAGTTTAAAGTTTCTCAGATCGAAACGAGTAGATATAACCACCATTTTTTTTTTCGGTTTTTGATAACTACGTAGAAATCGTGGTCGTTTTCAACATTTGAAAATTTAAAAACATAATATACGACGTACGCGATCAGCGTCAACGCTATTATATTATTTAGTTGTTTTTCCGCTCCATTTGCGGGGGTGGATTCGAAAATTCCATTATTTCTGTGCTTAAATATTTCACAGAGATTCTCACGCCACAGGACACTTTTATTATGTTTACATGTATATTAAAAAGGATAATATACACAACCCCGCGGACCGGGTGTCGCGTATATTCGACTCATTTTGTCCGCCTTGCCACCGCGAACGGGGTTGTTTTAATATTTAAAATTTAAAACTAGTGATTAATCATCGTGCGGAAACCGGCGAGTGGATCTTAGTTTACTAAAGTATGAATATCGTTACTTTTTCATTTTCATTTTCATTTTAAGTGTTCGTCAAAAAAAAAAACAGCGAATACAGAAAATTTTTTAAATTTCCTGTAAACGTATTCTTAGAATAACCGTTTTGGCTAAAGATATATATCAACATTTAAATGTATTAACAGTATTATTAAAATTTAATCTTATTTCAGGCGAAAATAAAAATAAAATGAAATTCCTAGCTAATAGACCTGGTACTCAATTTTAAGTATTTCATTCCAGTTACTCAGAGTTAAATGTTTTGTTAAAAATTTAAATTTGAAATATATATTTTATAATTTTCAATTACCAATTAGAGTGTGTTTTAAAATTTTCAAACCTAATCGTATTGTTTAATGTACTTAGAGATACGTGTGTTTTGAAGTATTTTATTTAAAATTATGTTTCTGCATAATTAAACGATTTACATGTTCAAATCGTACAACGGACTCTAATCAATGTTATTAATTTTCAACTGCAACGCAAACGTTAAAACTAAATTATCGATTTTGTGATTTTTTTTTATGTTTTCAAAGGGCACGATGCGTTATGTTCTTAACAATTATCTGTCGAGGATTTATGAGATGAATAAATTAATAAGTTTAGAAAGAATTCCTAAAGGGTTAACGAAGAATGATTTTTTTTTTTTTTTTTTAATTATATTGTTTTATTGTATTAGCATTTTTTTAAAATATTTTTGCATCAATCATAGGTAAAATTCTAAAATTCAATATGGTATACGACATGATACATTAAATCTTATTCTATTTTTTATTATTTTCGTACCTATTTTTGTGTTAAAAACTACCAATAATGTATTTATTTATATTTGTAGGAAACGTAGCTCTTTTTTTATTTTTTTTTCAAAAATTTTAGCCTGACGACGAATATAATAAAAAATGTAACATTAATAATTATCTTTTAAAAAAAAGATAAGTAATTTATAACCTTTAATATTAATTTCGCATATTAACAAAAATTAGCTCATTAAAAAAAATAAGTTAACTTTCCAAGTATTAGACTACAGGATAATAAAATTTTTCATGAAAACAATAATTCGTACAAAATAATTTTTATTTTAGAAAAAAGAACAACTTAAAATGACAAAAAAATAAATAAACTGATTGATTGCTGTTGTCGCACCATGGATACTATTTGTCTCTCAGGTAAAATTTGAGGGTGTGTTCTACTTGAATATCCCACTATTATTTGAGACAGAAAAAAAAGTGCCAGAAAAAAGATTACAAAAACTTTTCATACTTAAAAAAGCCGGACATACTTCGCACGATGGGTGTACTTCGCACGACAGGTGGTATTCTCTTGACGGGCGCATTAAATTTTAAAGAAACGATAAATCATTTCTTCAGTATAACGATTCTGAACGAAGGAAGTTAATAATATAAGAAAAAAAAATTTCCAAAATTTTTTTTCACATTTTCATAATTTTCTTGCGCCAAAATCTTTTTTATAGGATTTTCTATCTATGTTTAAATTTTCATAAAATTCGGATCAAAAAATGATGGTTTCCGAGTCGTTTTTGTCAAATTTTGGGTAGTTTTTTCCAAAAA
>JAIPRM010010284.1:0-13909 GCA_025469315.1 Stegophylla sp. TES_Ste_2020
GTTCAGAATCGTTTTACTGAAGAAATGATTTATCGTTTCTTTAAAATTTAATACGCCCGTCAAGAGAATACCACCCGTCGTGCGAAGTACACCCATCGTGCGAAGTATGTCCGGCTTTTTTTTATTTTTGACTGATAACGATATCGATACATATTTTCTTGTTAAAACATTAAACAGCTTTATTAAAGTGAAGGAATAAAAAAAAGGGGGGCCCATCCACTGCTGAATTATATGGATTATAGTACTTATATATTCTCTGCTTTTTTTACGACACAGAACTGTTGTTTGGTCACAGAAAAAAAAAAGAAAATACGTGCACAAATGGTCGTGGTTCGTGAAGTACACTACAGTGTAGAAAAGACACAACTATATCAGATATCTGGCTTATAGCTAGTACATTTAGTGGAACAGTAAGCTGTGGTTATTCCTATAACGTAATCTAATTTTATTTTACTCTAGGTACCAATCACATATTTTCAATTAGACAGCCAATAAAATGATCATAGTTTTCGGCAGCATTAGCGGAGTCGGCTAACAATCATTTTTCAGCTCTTTGAATTCGACTAAAAAGTTGTCGGCCCTTTGGACTCGGCTAAGTTAGTTGTCAGCTTCTTAGATTCGACCCATTTTCACCTTCCGTTATTTATTGTAATTCATTATAATATATTCATATTTATATTAACAAAGTATTATGTTGTTAAAGTTCTATGAAGGAGGGTGTGGAGGTGAATCCCCTGCGAGTCACTTTACTTTGAATTATTGTAGCTATCCTAAAATTCAACCAAATGTTCGCCTATGTTTAGCAGGTGTGTTACACATTTTAATGAAACGACAAATCATTTTTTCAACAAAACGGTTCTGTGCAGAACTTCAGTTTAGACAAGATTATTTTGCTTAAAAATCATAAAGTTTATTATTATTATAACAAAAAACTATATTTTTTACTCTACTAGTTTTATATCCTCCTCTTAACTGAGAACAGTATATGAAATATACTCAGAACTAAAGGTAAATACAAAAATTGTTAAATAGACTAAATAGTTAATTACTGCTGCCTGTAATTAACCGAAGCTCCAATCAGAATTGTTTTGTTAAAGGAATTATGTATCGTTTGTTTAGAATTTAACACAATCACCATTTTGATGAAGCACGTTATTATATGTTGGGTCAAAAGACAGTAGTACATATTTCAATATAATTAAGAATATTAATGAAAACAAGCAAATAGTTAAGGTGTGATCAAAAATTCGATCAGAGGTAAGGGAACAAGTAGTCTTCTGCACTTTAACTTCTGGTCTGCTCCTACTAAACCAGACCTGCACACCCCGCGAAGAAATCTCGCGCACGCTTATTGCTACGATAACTATGAATTTCCAATATGAACTACGCATACCGACATTTTATTATTAATATTTTATCTGTCCGTGATATCTATAATAATATTATTAGAAAATTTATCGGTATTTTCATGTACTTGTACTATATATTAAACCACATATTATTATCTGCAATCATAAACTTAGCGGTTGAATTTTCACATAATTGAAATAATATGTAATAAATAAAAAAAATTAATTAATTAAAATTTTGAATAATGAAAAACCGTATCAATATATTGTACTACGCGAACGGATGTCATCACAATGTCGACTGTATATTTCGCTTCAATTAGATACATATTATTAAGAAGAGGTAAAGAAGCGAAATGAATACCGCCGAAATTACCGTGACCGCCAACGTTTCGGTTTGAGCGTACCTTAACGTGCCTCGAAAAATTATTGGAAAATGCGGTGTAATGGTACCATATCGAATGGTGGAGTTAACGTACTCTTTTCGGTGGAGATTTACAATTGCTCGTTTTAAAATAATTATATAATAATAATAGGCAGTGGCGCAACTAGGATTTATTCAAGGAGGATGTCCACCTATAAATTTCTACTATAATTATTCAAATATAAAATTATAATCAACGTAAATGGACATTGTAAAAATATACATTAATTAGAAATTTCACGTAGCAAAATCTAACGAATTAACATTTTTATAACTTTATTTGTAAATAAATACAATTTAGCGTCACTTATTATTCAACAGTATGATTTTTTAAAGCATGTTTCAAGCTCATTTCTGAATTAGTAGAGGTTGTAATTATATGATTAAAAGTATATATTTTTTTTCAATGCTTATTGAATATACAATTTCCATAAACGTGGTTTAAGGGAGGGGGGTGTCCGGATACTCAAAACACCCCCCTTGGTTGCGCCACTGATAATATAGGCATTTAAGGCGATTGAAAATTAATAATTATGACAAATTTAAGCCGTTTCGGTACTCACCCGTAAAAGAGTATTGTTACGTAAGCATTCGCATCAGGTATCGTCGGATCGTATTGGTGCCAACACTTTAAAATTGTTGACTCGAAAATCACCTCGGGTGCCTTCGGAAACTGCGTGGAAAAATAACGAATGAATTTACACGGGCAATAATATCATAACCGTGGAAATAAAATAGGTATGTTATTTCAACCTACCTCTTCCTCGTCAATACGGTTATCGCTTTCGACGCTTTCGTCTATCGCCACTTCAGGCACATTACCATATCTTACGGTCTCCGTTTCGTATTGTCCCCGTGACACCTAAAAATGAACGCAGAACACGATTTAGTCGTTGTTGATATAATTCAAACGCAATATAGCTTAATTAATTCGTGACGAGCACGTGAAAATTATAATTACAACAAAAGGTTCTAGATCGGGCACCATTTTTCTGTATCCGTAAAACGCATACGCAACAAGTAATTAACAACACGCTTTGGAAACGACGACAGTGCAACTCTGAAATTTTAAAATACATTTCGTTTTTATTATGATAATCGAAATCGATCGCGTCAACGCGCATAATTTCAACGAGAATAACACTTTTTATGTATTTATGAAAAAGGCAGTAACTGTATTTTTACAATTATTCAGGAGAATCAAAGTTCCAAACATAATGTGTCGTGTAGCATATATTAGTCGATTTGTGCATATATTACACGACACGTTGGCTGTTATACAATTATTATAAGGAAATAAATCTGCTATAATTTGGATTAACCGTCATTTAAGACGTAACTCTACTGTTCAACGCTTGTAAAATTTATTTATTAAGTAAACTTTCATGAAAATTATGCCCCATCTAGAAAAACACATGATGAATATTTTAGTAAGAAAAAAAAATTTCACCGAATTAACAATAAATGTTTTCTTCAGTATTGATTGAATAAAAGAAATCATTATTTAACACAAAAATCACCAGTTTTAAACAAATATGAACTCACCCACATACAATTTATCTACACATATTTTTATGTACCTAATGAAATTAAATTGATTATAATATGAAATGTAATTAAACGTAATCATGGTCAGTATTTTCGAGATTGCAGTGTAAAAAGATACCAATACTTTTACACTCTAAGTGAAAAAGCTAATATTTTTAAAATTATGTTTATTTTATTTTCTGTGAACACATTATAGTATAGAAATCCAAATATTTCGACCACAAACTTTTTGATTCCGTACTAGGCTCTAGATTACGCTTTGGAAAGCTCTAGTCTACGCCATTCACCGGTTTGATCTAGGGTGCTGAAATTTTGGAAAAATCTTTTTTTTGGTCTATTACTAAAATATTAGCCAAGAGCACCGGGGGGAAAGTAAAGTATAGACAAGAAAGCCGGACGTACTTCACACCACGGATATTCTTCGCTCCTCGGGACACACCCATAAAGAGTATCTGACCCGAAGAGCGAACAATATACGTGTTGCGGAATATATCCAGCTTTCATGTCTATACTTTACTTTCTTTATCTAACAAATAAAGGGGAGAGAGAAATGAATGAGAAAAAAAGTGTTAAAAAAATGTCCAAACATTTTTTCAGATTTTCAAAATTTTCTTGCACCAAAATGTTTTTCACAATTTGTTTAAATTTTCATTAAGTTTAAAAGTTAATAATTTCTCTGTTATTTTTGTCAAATTTTGGGTAGTTTTTCCAAAAAACACAAAAAAAATTGAAGGATTTAGAAATTGAAAAACTGATCTCTCTAAAGTATCAAATCCAGTATAAAATCCTGTTTAAAAAAGTTGCTGGTCGAGATTTTTGGACAAGTATTTCTATACCTACGAAAAAGTGTATACAGAACAATTTTTTTCACAAGAATTCGTTCAGAATCTAAAAAACTAGATATTATATACCTATCATTTAGGAATTGCATAACATACATATGGTTAAGTATTAAATGTTTGACCATAAGTGCTGAAAATATATTTTGCGAACACGAACGGATCCCTGAATAGTGCGAATCTATTCCGGGCCGGCCCGGAAGCCTTAAAAACTGGCTTGACCCGTCCTGGTGCATTGGAAATAGATCTTAAATTTAAAATTACGTATCAAATGACGATTGATTTAATTAATTGAAGCTTTAAAATTCGAAATACGTAGTAAATAATTTTCACAAATACTCAAAAGGGCTCAGATTATTCTGTTAGTATATTTTTTCTATAATTAATATTGCTTAAATTTTGAATATATCAACAATAGCTTATCATACATGAATTTCGCATAGAATGTAAATGTGTAATATTTTTTAAATTTGCCTACTCAATATAAAACTGACAATTATTATTGTCTTTAATAAACTGAACTTGCACTAAATAACGTTTTATTGAAGAAATTATTTTTGGTTTATTTACTATTTAACATAATATCCTCCCACAAAGTATTCCACCTGAAGAGCGCAATATACCCTTAGTGTAAATCATGTCCACTTTTTAATTAATTCTACATTTGAAACAATTTCTTTTATTAATTTATCAATTAATGACTAAATCATAGGTAAATCGATCGGAGCTCATGTCTTATTATAGCACTTTGCATAATATTTGTTTTTAGTAGAAAAAAAAAAAGAAATGGCAGAGTAATCGGTTTATACTTAAAGACAATCCAGCCCATAATTCAGTGATTTTTTTGCATATTTTAGAGTTTGTAAATTTATTCCGCCATTTTTCTAATTATTTTGCTATTTATTGCTAATCAATACGGAAATCAATATCACAGAATATAAATTATTGTGCGAGAGGAATTTTTAGACCATTTGTAATTATTGATGAAGTTACTATGTTATAAAATGATTGACTAAATGATTCGTTATCGATAGACGATTATCGTCAAACGTCAATTATTACGTTTAGATAATTGATTTAATTATTTATTGTTACTAATTTCAGATACATAGTCAAGAGAGAAAAAATATTTTAAATTTTAGTTAAATTTAAGGTATTTTTTATAAGCATGCAATTAAAATGATTAAAAATATATCGCTTCTTCTATTAATAATTCTTAACAAATAAAAAATGTACATTGGATTTCAATTTCTGACAAATATAAAATAATTTTGTCTTTTGTACTTTGAGCTGTATCAAATACAAAGTGCTTATGTACTTTGTATTTCGATATTTGTGAAATACAAATTTGCAGAACACTGTCATGAATGCGAATAAACGTTCAGCTTTTAATGTAAATAAATGAAAATTATGATTGATATGTATTCATAATTTTATACTATACAAAGGTATGTGAGGCGAAGGACTTATCGATGTGTTCATAGTTCATGAAAGCAAATAAACGTTCAGTTTTTACGGTACATAAATGAATATTTTGATTTGTATGTATTTACATTTTTGTCAAGTATGAAAATTGTCGAATGGTTTTACTATAGAAATGTATTTCAGGACTATTTGACTATTTTAAGGAATGATTGATATTACATATATAAATTAATTCACATATTTTTTCCTATTTAACTTTATATTATATATCTATGTTAAATACTTAGGTATTTTCAAAAAAATTAGGCAAAAGTGACACGTCCGAGTGCGTTGGGTCATCAGTTAAAAAATTAACCGCTTTCTAATGGTTTTCAAAACAAATGGAGGGTTGTTTTAACTTTAAATTTTCTCTCAAAGCGATTAAGTGTGACACTATAAGAAAGCAATAAATATATTACTTGTAACTGGTGTATTTTGCTCTAAGTGGTTGAGGGGAGGCTTTGGTATAAAAAATGATAATTTTAAGGTCAACTGATACATATCCAACAAAATATTGGGTCACAAAAACCTTTTTTTTAATATAATATTATAAAATTATGAATTTTAGATATGTAGTGGAGCGAAGAAGCAAGTGTTCTTACAATAATTTTTATTTTTTTATGTGTAAATTTTTTTGTATAAAAATGCTTGTTTAAAAGTTTCATGCAGTAACTTTTTAAATTGGAAATTGCATCTAGTTGGTACTTTTGGGAGGTTATTTTTCAAATTTCTCAGTAATTTTTCCAAAAACGAGGAAAACCTGTCGAAAAATAGAATTGAGTAAAATCCCAAAAATATGCCAGAAAAAAGTTTTCATACATTCGATTTTCTTAATTTCGCTATAACTCCAAAACTAATAAGACTAGAAACTTCAAATTTTCCCACGTCATCAATAGTGTAGTAATGACGGCAAATTGTTACATTTTTTGGGGGTAAATATTAGGTAAATATAACATTTTGGAAATACCTTGTGTTATGTAAGATAGAGTCTAGTAAAATTTTTAATTTTTGATATTATAAGCTGAAAATTTCGGGTCCTGTCATTTCAGAGCGGAACCCGTTTCGGCGTAAATCGTATATCTGCGTTGCCATTTGAGCCATATCAAAAGGCCTAATAAATTATCTTATACAAATCAAGATATCTAATAACAGTGCATCGACGTTGCCGATAGTATTTTAAAACTTGATGATTGATATCAATATGACATGATATAAAGTATACATGCAATTGCCGATTATCGGGTGATACCCGTTTGCGTACAAATGCACAACTCGTTTGCGCACACGAATTTTTATTACCTGTACTTAAAAGACCCAAAAGTAAGAACTCGTTTGCGTACATTTACCCTTTTTAGCGACTCGTTTGCGCACATGAATTTCTGTGCGGCACTTAAAGAACCCAAACGTAGAACTAGTTCGTGTAGGTACATAAACTATACCAAAAGTCTACTAACAAAAATAATAATCGTGTTTAAATGCTTTATGAGTTTGTTTTCAAACATTTTACTTCTCACTTTTACATGCTTAGAACTGTCTGTATCAACAGGCATGATTAAAAATGTTTTCTTCTTTTGTATATTTCGTATAAATTACATTTTCGTCATATGATTTCATGAATTTTAATGTGATTTCTTCTTTGTCGTTGATTATCAAAATAATTTATCGATATGATATTTTGTCATTGATTATTTAACTGGTACTGCAAGTTACAATGTTCGTATCTAAATTGGTAATGAGATTTAATTGATGTACGCAAATGAGTAGTCATTTTTCAGGTCAAAATTTGCATTCGAGAGTTTATCACATTTTTCGTTGTCCGCAAACGAGTCGCCAGTTTACAGTTCATAACTTGGGCACTGTGCGCAAACGAGTATCACCACGATTATCAAGCCAAAATATCCCCACGTTGCACAGTAAGCCAAGGAATATTTTTGATTTGCAGAGCGAAGCCGACCAAACACCCGGTGAACTAACCTACGCCAATATTAATTAAAAATTGAAATATATTTTTCAATATACTTCATTTTTAATTATTTGTTTTGTTTAATATTATTTTTACTACTTTTCCCCATATAACTGGCAACATCGCAACAATTTTCACGCGGAATCGTGTTAAATGTAGGTTAAATAAAATAAAAAAATCTTTTGCATTATTAAAACATGCGAAATCGGGTAGATAAAAAGGTATATTGTGCGGAATCGTATGCCAGCGGTCATTAGATATCTGATTAGTATTATTAATTAGGTCCTTTTGATAAAAGATAAAGCTCTCACGGCTCATTTGACCGCGCCAACAAGAATACATCTTACACCGAAAATTGTTCCGCGCCGAAAAGTTCTAAACCGTGAATATGTAACACAACTTCACTCACACTCAATTTTTCTAGTTATCCTCAAAAATCTTGAAAATCTTAAGTGAACATTTAATTTTATAACCGTTTAAAGTTATAATCTGTATGCAACTGGTCATTTTTCGGTAAAATAATTATTTTATATTTATTCATAATCATTTATTTGCGGTAAAATTTTTGAAATTTAAAATACGCTATGTATTTTCTTTTACCTAAAAATTCCTCGCGTGTTTTCTAAATGTGGCATAATTTTCATAAAAGTTGTCCATCTGAATAATTTTTCACAAGCGTTAAAATTTTAGAGTTACTGCTAAAATGATTACCAATCGAAATGTTTACAGATTTCTCTTCCAATTTATCATGTAACATATTCAATTAATTGTTTTAGGGCAGAATATTGAATACCAGTTTTACGAACTTCAAAACACGACCAAATTAATAATTTTTACGAATAATGAAATGACCCCAAAACATTCTGATTTTATCTATACCAATAATAATATTGCTTAAATCATGAGAATGTCAAAAATGTCTCATTACAGACGAATTTGAGATAAAATGTAAATATTTAACAATTGTTAATTATACCAACTCAATATTGTTGTCTATAATTAACTGAAGCTCCACTCGGAATCGTTTTATTGAAGAAACGATTTATCGTTTTTTTTTAAATTCAACACACCCACCAAGGTTTAGCCCACCCGAGAAGCGAAGAATACCCATTACGTGAAGTATATCTAGCATTTTATTGCATATTTCAAGATTTTAATTACATATTTTGGTAAAAATAAATTCGTATATTATAATCTTGTATACCTATAATATATTACCCACTCATTTCGCCGCGAGCCGTTTTTTCTCGAAACTATTCACAATAAGATTTCTCATCGTAAATTATTCGCTGCGATCCGTTTTAAGCCTATAAAATTCTTTAAGATCACTATTTTGATATTATAAATAGCTTATTACGATTAATTGTATTGATAAGCCAAGTTTATATCCTACTAAATTATTATATTAACTATTAACTATTACTAATGTATATTATAAAAATCTGCTTTTTCTTATGTATAAATAAAAAATAAAATGTATAAATATCTCTTGTGTAAATCTATATCCCGACATGAGACTAAAAATAAATCTAATACTAATTTAAACACTTATAAAATTTATCATACTACAGTTGGCAACCAGAGCCCAATTAACAAAGGCACTCAACTATGTGAAAAACTTTTAATTGATCTTAATCACTTTTTAACATTTAATTTGTTTAAACATTTTGTTTGTAAATTAACTTTTGATGATATTGTTTTATAATATTTAATTAATATAGTAATAGTTTTTAGTAGTAATAATAACTAGATAAATATTTTAATTAGTATTTTGTATACTTATGTAATTGTATATATATAATAGTTTTTATAGCACTTAATAAAATAAATAAATATTTCTTTATTTATGCAATATTTATTCACTGATTTTGAATGTTTTAAGATGGTGGTCAGACTTCGGACAAGTATTTCTATCTGAAAAATTACTCGCAAAATAGGAGAAAAAAATTCATCACTTGGTTCAAAATTACGAAAACAAAGAAAATATAGAATGTTAAAGAGGATTGGCTCACAATTTTGCGTTGGGCAATTAGTCAAAATTTATTTAATTTTTGAGATTATATATAATTATGAATTATTATTTATTTTTTTTATCAGTTTTTTGTGACGTTGCGTTGGGAATCATAAATTAATTAACTGGATAAATATATTTTATTTGCCTTTTATTTCAAGTCGATAAATATTTTCAAGTTAACTGAGAATTATATCTCATATATATAAAAAAAAAAAAAGAAACACCTATCTAAATAATTAAGTCCATAAATAAATGAATACTAAAATATTATTTATTATAATTTATTTTAATTGACAAAATTTAATTTATATTAAATATAAACAAACTTGTTTGATTTATTTCTGTTGTATATTATAACATTATTTCCCAAAAGTCGTCCATTAGCTGATTATTAGGGTTCGGAAGTTATAGGAGTTACATCTCATTATTTATGATCTCGATTTATAGCATGCCAAGCTAGAAATCCGAGCCATACAATGTTGAGTTTAAAAGTTGAAAATTAAAAATGCATATTTTGCATATTTCGTTAATTTTAGAAAAAAAGTGCGTATTTCGTTGATTTTCATAGATTTTCGCATGTTTGTATGCATAAAAAATATTTTCTAAAAAAAAATATTTTTTTTCTTTTCATTCTTAACCAATTTATTTTAAATAATGTTACATTACATAAAGCGAAAAACGTGCGACATATAAGACTCAATATTATTTTGCGTGATCTACATTTAACGGTGCGGTCTATATATTTTAATCTTATTGCGCTAGAAAAACCATACGCCAAAATACTATCTTATCGTGAATAATATTGAAATTTGACAGTTGTGTTTTTATTTTAAAATTTATTTTAAATATAGGTTATTATAACTTTTTTTCGTGTATATTTATTAATACATTTTTAATGAATAAATAAATATTTTTTTTTGCATATTTCACATTTTTTCATGCCTATTTTATAACTTTTACGTGCATATTTTCCTTTTTTTGGCTCCTATAACTTCCGAACCCTATTGATTACTATTGTTTTACGAAAAACGTGAATGTCGATCTTAGAAAAATTAAGTATCATTTGTGTTTCATAACAGTTTTTCTGTTTGCGTAGCACATAATTTATGCAATTTAAATCCAATGTTTCTACTTATTTTTAAATACCATAAACTACATAAATAAGTCGAGAATAATACTAGAATAGTGGTGGTTCAATAATTGGTCAAAAATATACTTACAGAATATCTTGTCGAAACCATTGGACTTTGGCTGGTCCGATTTTAATACTGTAATAATTCAATTATACCGTGGTATCTCTTCTAGAGAAACAATATAGGGAAACGACCCGACCAGAACCGTATTAAAAAATTGTATAAGCCTAAAATGGAACGCGGCGAAACGGTTCAGTGGTGAAAAAACACGTGGTGGATAGTCTCACGGCGAAGTGGTTCGCGGCGAAATGGTCACGGCGAAATCGTCGCGGCGAAAAAAACTAAACCCCTATAATATATATACATAATATATACATATACTAAATATACACATATTTTCGGATATTAAATACATAGGAATCCGTACCTAAATATTATAATAACAAATGGCTCAGTGGCTCTGTGCTATGTAATAATTAATTTAAAACCTATTTTGAAACCTTATTTTGTACCTATTTACATTGTTTTTGCAGATTTCTGCAGTAGATTCTGTCAATATTGTGAATCGTGAATCGGCCGACTGCAGAACAAGACGACGGCGTGCAAAAGCGTAAATTCGCGGTGCTTGATTAAAAAATACTTGCAGTTCAAGAGGGAAAAAGTTTTGAGACGGGAATCTGCGGCGATACCACTTTTGAATTTATTTTCATCTCAACGTCAGTACATGACGTTTGTAGCCGAGCGGGTCAAGTGTGTTTTTAACTCTGAATATTAATCGAAAACTAATTATAACACGCCGGGACGGATCAAAGAGAAAGAAAATATAGCCGGCAAGTAATTTATTATTATTTCCGGAAACTAATGATATTGTGCTCGGCATGCATTTTAATGAAAATTGTTTTTCGAATTTGTTTATATTTTTTTTTTTTTCCGAGGTTATCTCGTCATCCAATTTAATATTTTATGACCGATAAAATATATACCGTTCATCTTGGATTCTAATTAAAAAAACAAAATAAAGAAAAGATAAGTACCTATAGTAAGGGTATAGGCAAAAAAAAAACCGAACATACTTTGCTCCTTTGATCGGATACTCTAGATGAATTTCAAACAAATGATAAAATATTTCTTCAATAATGCGGTTCTAAGCTAAGTATGTTAATTATTTAAAGAACAATGATACATGACATTTTCAATACACCCATCAAGAGTATTTGATCCGAGGAACAAAGAACACACATGGTGTGGAGTATGTCCGGCAACCGGCTTTCTTGTCTATAACTTAACTCTTTGTTTTACTTAACTCTACTTTATTATATTTTACCTTATTTTTTTTTTATCATATAAATATAGAAATGTAAAATAGCAATTAATTTTCAATACTAATAATTAAAATCAGTTGAATTTAAAAGCTGTTAAGTACTGAAATATGATATTATTGCCGTTGTTCAAATTGAAAATTTGCCAACGCCGTGTTGTATTTTAAAAGTACCCTGAACGCTGCAGTCGTTGTATAAAATATTTCGAAAGAAATTATAATTTCTCGATTTTTTAATATTTGTGCGTATACCCTTGAATTTATTTACCAATACGACGCCGTAAGTTTCCTCTTTTGTTCGCTGCAAATCTTATTCGTAGTTATTTTCCTCGTAATGAGACGAAAATTCTGTGTTTAATAATAACCATTCGTATCCAGCGTGTCGTGTAAAATAAACACGCGTTGTTCTTTTAAAATAAATGGCTAAAAACGTCCGCGTGAAACCGAATTAAATTAATATCTAAACACAATTCTGTATAATATTATGGGAATATATTTTCCCTGTGTATCCGAGTTGAATCTGAAATGTTCGAATTGGTTCCCACTTTGCTTTAAAAGCGATTTAAATTTACATTCCTATTTTATATAGACTTAGGACTGTTTACATTTTGTCGTTATAAGTAACAAATATTTAACCGCTAACAATAAGGTATATTTGCTCACGCCAATGTGACTGTGATTCGACTGATCGTTGAATAGACGATTATTTGCAAAGACATAATATTAAATAATTAAAATTAAATAATATTATTTCCCAGATTATTTTATTCATTAAATTAACTGAATCAATATATATACCTAACGTTATTAATTTTTTTTTTTTTTTTCAAAGGTCTTTACAAAAATAATTTGAAACCGATTCGGATGTGTGTCGCATAAAATATCGATAACTAATTCGGATGTCAATTTTCGAGTTTGGGAACCAATTCGGATGCAGTCATCTTTTCGTGCGTTAAATTCGCATCCCTTACAGTGATACAATAATATGCGATACTCTGTGGACGACAATTTAACGAAATGAAAAAAAAATAAATAAAATGGTTCACCTCGGTCCCTTCGGAATCCCGTTGAGACTGTTGCTGCTGTTTCTGCTCGGACACAATGGACTGCTGTCGGAGGTATCGGCTGGATGCGCGACAGATGGGTCGCCGACGGCAGACGTTTTCTCGGTACAAAACACTATTTTATTATGAGGAAAAATAAAAATCCAAGAATATTCAAACAACTATGATATTAAGCGTTGTCTAGTTAGTTAAGTAACCGCGAGTGAACACTGTTTTTTGTTTTTTACAGATGAAAAATATATTTTCGGCGCAGATTTAACGATTGGACCGACGACGCGCGAAACGATCGAAAGACACAAAGGAAAACGAACAGAGACCTCTCACCGGTTAGGCGAACGGCGACGTACTCACTTCCAACGAACAACGAACACGACTGCGGAGTGCGGGCTGCGCGTCGGGCACCACGAGTTATTGTGTAGCAGATCGCTGCGGTCGCGCCACGTTTACCATTGTTTCCTTTATTCCTCCGCGAGGGAGAGCGATACTGACACGAGTGCGCCACCAAACGGCTATTGCCACAACCACGAACAAAGGCACACACACGCTTCGAGTTTTTCGACTCTCAACACGAAACGTATATTATTTGATACACGGATCTTTTTTCCCCCTTTTTCATTGGAATTAGATTCTGTTTGCGCATAATTTTCACAAATCATTTAATCAAGACTGGACATTTTAACCGGTTAAAAAGTTAAATTACAAGTTAAGCCAATTTTAAATGAGTTATTTCTTATTTTTTTTTTTTTTTTTGCTTTCTTTGTAAGATACTTATAACGTCGTTATATATATATAT
>JAIPRM010010285.1:0-13909 GCA_025469315.1 Stegophylla sp. TES_Ste_2020
TAGGTAGCGTGTGTCTACATATTTTATTCGTTTTACTGAAGAAATGATTTATCGTTTCTTTAAAATGCAATACACCCGTCAAGAGAATCCCACCCGTCGTGCGAAGAACACCCATCGTGCGAAGTATGTCCGACTTTTTTATTATTGAGGGTGGAGAGGGAAGTCCTGAGGTTGTAAAGACTACCAACAAGTTAGTGGAAGGGGGGGCGGTAAAATTATTTCGCCCCGGGGTGCATATATTCTAAATGCGCCACTGGTTGTGAATGTTTAGTGTTAAGGTTTTTCCGATTGTTGTGCGCTCCGTGGTCATTGCACCAAACCGATCTGACCACAGAGAATTTCCCCCAATTTAATTAGCTTGAACTTCCCGTTTCCCTTTGTATAAACTATACCTCCTCACTCCCGTGTGTAATAATTGTTTTCCCATTCCTTTTCGCCGCCGACATACACACAGTGGCCGCCTGTAAAAGTGTATTAAATTGCATACCCCCGCACTTTAAAGGCGAAAATTTTATATTTTATTTGTTTATTATTTTAGATTCTGAACGAAGTGAAGAGTTTATTTTTTTTTTATTATTATTTTTTTATTTTTTCTCTGAAAAAATGAGATTACTCGACTGTACTATAATTGAAAAATAAATGTATAAATTATAAATAGCTCAAATCCCAATGATTCCCATAAGAACACCAAAATACCAATTTATGGATAGTTAATGATTTGTAAATTTATAAAAATAAATTATTAGTTTTTACTTTGTAGTATTTTAATACATTTTCTTATTACACGACACACAGATTATCGAGTTTACAACTCTTTTCAACTTGACTTTACTCAAAAATAAGTGTACTTCGCATCTTGGAGTATTCTTCACTCCTCGGGTGGAGTAATCTTGGCGGGTATGTTGAATTTTAAAGAAACAATAAATAATTTCTACAATAAAACAATTTTGAGTTGAGCTTCAACTAATACACAATATTAATGACCTATCAGTTTTGAGGCTTTAAACTTGAATGTTGAACTAAAAATTATTTTGTTACATACCTAAATCATTGACGAAAAACGAACATTGATTTGTCATATTATATTATCTTTCACCTAATGAATATTCCATACATAATTTTAAATAACAATAAAATATAAACGTCATAATAAAATAAATCATGGCGACTCTAATTATTATCGTAGACCAACATAAATTCGCCATAAAATATAATTTGAACTAATGTTTATCCTATCACCTCTGGTCAGTCACGATTGAAAAAAGCATAATAAAACTATTTTTTAAATGATTAAAGTTTGAATCTGGTATCATCGTATCTAGTGACGGGTATATTCCCGAAATTTTAAAGTGAGGAAATATTCCGGAAATTAATAATAAATTCCCAAATATTATAGATAAGAAAATTTTTACTATTAGTTAAAATAAAAAATCATAGAGAATATTCCCAGCCATTCAATTCAATTATTGTCATATAAAACATAAATTATGTTATCCTAATATGTGATATATTATAATATTACCCTATGACCTATATGAAAACACGAGAAAATTTAAAATTCACATTTTTTTTACACAACATATTAGTTTGATACACAAGAGAACGTCTTATGGAACATCAAATTTGTGGATAAAATGTTCTTCCATAACCAATATGGTTAAAAAATCAACAGATCTCTTATTTTACTCAAAAACATGAGACAATATTCTTTTATCTCATTTAAATAAATAATTAAATGTTTAAAAAAATACAAGTAAACGGTTGGTCAATAGATACACTAGAAAAAAAAAATCCCATTTGGGAAAGAAATATATGTTCTGGAAATGTTCCCAATAAATTCCCGAATAATATATTTCTTTCCCATGGCACATTACAAATCGTATCCGATAAATACGGCTTAGCCATTAGACCAGGTGAGCCCAACTTTTTTCAAGTAGAGACCACATTCGAAATTTATACTTATATCACAGGCCACATATACTACGAGGCTTTTTCACTTTGATAAAATGTACATTAAATATATTATCTTTGTTCACTCATCTAATCGCCTGTGTTTAAAGAACTGAATATTTCCATGCTAGTCGCTAGTTTATTTTTGTCATAAGAAACTACGGGTTTAACATTTGAGAAAAAAAAATTAGAAAATTTATTTTTTATTTAATATTCTAAAATCCATTGAATTTTTAGATTCTGAATGAAATAAAGAAGCTAGTGTTTTTAAAATGATGTTCATTAATTTATTATAATTTTTTCTTTTTTTTTCTGTGAAAACTTTTTCATATGGATCTACTTGTCCAAAAATCTCAATCAGTAACTTGTTGAAACCGAATTTGTCTCTAGTTGGTACTTTGAAGAGGTCATTTTTTGTATTTCTCAATTCTACAAAATTTTTATTTTGGGAAAAAACTACCCAAATTCGACAAAAAAGACTCAGAAACAATAATTTTTTGATTTAAACTTTATGAAAATATAGACATAGATAGACAATAATCTGAGAAGCATTTTGACCTAAAAAAATTTGGAGAATGTGAAAAAACTTTGGGACATTTTTTAAAATTTTTTTTTTTTATTTATTAGATAAAAAATGTAAAGTAAAGTTAAGTAAAGTGAAGTGTAGACAAGAAAGCCAAACATACTTCACACTACAGATATTCTTCACTCTTCAGGTCAGATACTCTTGGTGGGTGTGTTGAAGATGACAACTATTATATTTTGTTCTTTTTATTTTTATATTATTAACTTCCTGCGTTCAGAATCATATTGTTTAAAAAATGATTTATCATTTCTTTAAAATTCTACATACCCCTCAAGAGTATTGACCAGAGAAGCGATGAATATCCGTGGTGCAGAATATGTTCAGCTTTCATGTCTATACTTTGCTTTACTTTACTTTACTTTTTATTGTATTAAAATTAAAATTGAAAAATATTTCATGTTTTTTAAAGGTTAATAAAATATTATTTTATCTTTCGATCAAAATGTTTATTTTTATTTACATAACTTTACAAATCTTTAATTTTTATAAAATGATAAAAATATATCAATGAATACCGGTAAAATAGTAGATATTTTATAAAATAAGTAAAAAGTATAATACAACAGCATTTTTCGATTATAAAAGACTAAATGTATAATTTTTGACATTCAAGAGTCAGGTATATTATGAACCAAACAATTATATTAAATGTGTTTCAATTATTATTAGCTACATAAAGCATAAAATATAATTAAATAACTTAAAACTAATTTTATTTTAATATACAGTTTTTCAATTATATAAGTACAAATTGATTAATTTTGATTGTTTTGCGACATAACAAAATAAAACCTTTTAGATTTCATTTTAGATTACACTATTTCTATAAAAGTGTTCATCTAAAATAAAATAAAAAAAATTGATTCAGAAAAATTTTTCCAACTTTATTTTGAGTTTTATATTTTTGATTAATTTAATCATACATGATAAATAATGCTTTAGATGAAAATTATTTTCTTGTAGAATAATCAAATAATAAATTATAACACATATTATATTAAAAATTCAACTAAATTACATAGTTAATAGAAATTTATTTTTCATATAATAGTTATCTCTTTATAAAATTAATATTTGCATTACAATTGAACTGATAAATTATGTAGTTTTACCTCACTGTGATAAATTATAAAATATAGTTTTTACATTCACTTTTTTGTGCATACACAGGGTGTCCCACTGAGGACATTATCATTGCAATTTCTGCTTAAATAACATAAATAATAAAATTCTGTTTTTTTTTTTTAGACTTACAAAGACAAGAACTACAAATATTTCATAGTTTAATTAAATTTAATGTTTTGGTAAAAAATTAAAAAATTAAACTGTCATTTTACTATTTTCATAAAATTTTAAGACAGTAATTTTATAGAGTTTTTTAATTTTTTTTGATCTAATGATTTTCATATTTTTTTTTTTTTAGTTTTCCCAAAATGTATGTATTATTAGGATATTACCTATTCTAAAAAGCTTAAAATCTATTGTTATAAACTAAAAAAATTACTAAAAATTATGATGTTAATCAACATTTTTAGAAAAGTAACTTTATAAGATATTTATCTTAAATATTTTTGAAAATAAGTGAATAAAGTTTATTTTAAAATTTTTTTTACCAAAATTTTAAACTCCATAAAAATCCTTATATTTTAAGATATAGGTACTAAAATATAATATAGAGATTAATATCTCACTTAATGTTGATGATTTTGTTGCCGTACTAATTAATTAAATTAGTAAAATTAAAAAGTAAACAAATCATAATACTAGTCATGATAAATTTAATAAATATATAAATACTAGGCAATGTTTCAAGTGTATCGCTTAAGGCCAATGAGGATAAAATATTTCTGGAATCTTCATTATATAATATTAAGAATGTAATTAAATAAGTTACTATTAATCTTAGCGAAATCCATTCAAACTGAAGATGTTCTGGTTGAAGTTGACCTTGGTTTATCATGTTTTGTACTGGTTGCTCTATGGTACTAGGATCTACAGGACCAGGGTTTTCTTGAGAATTTGCTAAGGGACGTTGCTGGTGTATTATACAATGAACAACGCAGTTATCATGAAAACCACAGCTACTTAGTGATGCTTCATCATCTTTCATCATTTTTCCTTTATATATTAGACGTACAATTTCATTAGATGATAACTCATCGCTAAAATGTCTTCTAAAACAATTAGAACACAAAAAAAAAAAAAAAAAATTAAAAGTATTAAATATCAAATGCATTTTTTATTATCGTGTAGAATAACATTTTTATAATACCTTTTGAAAACACCAATATTTTCTTGAAGTTTTCCTTCGACCAAACGCACGCTGTCATTTAAATATTTAAGTCGAATTTTAATGGAGTCTTGGCATTTCTGTGGTTGGTTAATAGCATCATTGGTAGATTGACTCGATTCATTAGAATGTGTAGTTGATTCAATTTTGGTTACATCATTTTCTGAGGTAGAAGTATTTACTGAGGCAGAAGCATTTTCTGAGGCAGAAGCATTTTCTGAGGCATTCATGTTTTCATCCATATTTAAAGTTGAATTTGTGTGAATATTGCTATTTATGGGAACTTCATTGGGTGTCGGATTTTCATCTAAAATTATAATATAATTAATAATTTAATAATTAATTATACCGAACCAATAATTAAATATTATATCATATCATATATTATATTATAATAAGCCTTTGATTTTGAAAAATTTTAGTAAATGTATTTTAATTTTCTTGACACTAAGCGTAAACTACCAAATATACCCTTATATTATCAAAATATCTAGGACAAATAAATGCCGGTGTCTCACTGAACGGTATACTATCTCCAGGCATTTTTAATAATATTTATACGGTTAACAAACTTATAATTAATCAAATATGAATGGATGATTACGCTTAATGATTAAGCCTTTCATTTCATTATCAATTATTATTTCTTACTGTATGACAAACTAGTTTCAATTTCAATTTAAACATTTCAAATAATTTTTCAATCAAATTTCACAAAATAATTTAAGCTACAACTTAAATTTACTGTCAATCAATTAATTTTAGTTTTAGAGCCATGAAAAAAAGTCCAAAATGACTTAAAATGATTTTGTCTTTCCAAACCTAGTATTGAAAATACATGTAACAATTTAAGAAAAATGCAAGTTGTATTATATACAAGCACATAAAAAGGGTTATACATTTAAAAATTATAAAAAAATGTAGATTTAAATTTTCTCTAGCTAACCCAAAATACCAAAAATCATATATTTAGTACACCACTGATACATTTCATACTAAATTTGTAGTTTTGAGCTATCCTTATCAGTACAAAAAATATTTATATCATTTATATAATATTTTATATCATATGTATTAATCAGTTTCAAATTAGTACAAAAAGTTAACGTATCAATCCTTATTTTTCTAGGGTTTAAGAATCGATGTTAGAACAATTTTTACTTCAAGTCGCTCCAAAATAAGAAGATCATAGTTACCTAAATGTAGATACAAAACTAACCACACAAAATCACACCTCAGAAAGACCAGACAGATACATGGGAAACATTACTCTTAATATACCTAAGTGAATTTCACAACATATGGAGAGAGAACCCATCCCCGTTGGATGCATAGGTCCTTTAAATCCTCATATTAGCAATCACTTCCAATTCGAGCTCCAAAATAATTCGAACGATAAGATATAACTGTAGAAATTAACAGTGATTGTTTCCCAGATTTAAAAATGTATTATTTTATTGTGTATTTATTGCTGTTAATAGTTGTTATACTGAAGAAACATTATTTCATAACTCAACATAAATCAAATGGTAATAATTATTGAGTACAAAATTAATAATAGCTTTTCTTTGACCTCATAATTACACTATTTATATTTTATTACAATTCAAAAGGACTCAATCTGATTTGTCCCATATTTTATGAACTTTTTAAAATTAAGATTCATTCACCTTATCATAATATGTTTAATATGTATACTTAATACTATATTACCCAGGATCGGATCTGCCATAAAAGCAAAATAAACATTGCCTACATCCCGCAAAATATTTTACCCATGCAATTTCTAATATTCAAAAAGATATTTTAAAATGATTAGTAGATAATCCAAATCGGAATCCAAATTGATGAGAGGAAAACAAGTTATGTTTATTAAAAAATAGTACTAATCTAGTTTTAAGGCATTTTTTTAAAATTTCAGCAATAGTTAAAGCAAGAGAAATAGGCCGATAATACATTTTTTACTACATCCTGATTTAAATAAAGTAATAATAGTATACTCTTTAAATTTATCAGGATATATGCCAGGAATTAAAATTCTATTGGATATATTATTTAATAAATATGAAATATTATTTGCTGAATTTTTAAGAATCTTATTTGAAATCTTATTTATGTAGTATGAAGAGTGATCTTTAATTTTCTTCATATAATATGATATCTCAATACAGCTTACAGGAGTGAAAAAAATTGATTCATATATGGAAAAATTAAAATTCAAAAACTTTATATTCTTTTTATGAAAGCCATCTAGTGTAATATTAGATTGAATAGGATTATCAACAGACGAAAAATAAGAATTGAAAATATTGGTTATTTTCGTATTATTATCATGTTCAATTTTATTTTCATCAATAATTCTGTAAATTTGATTGTTTTTGTATTTATTTCTACTTTCACACATACATGAAACTGAATTGAAGAAATTAAATTGGGGCACAAGCGCCAATATTTTAATTTATTTTATTAAAACTATTATTATTACTTACATTATAATCTATTCACACGGAAAATTGAATGGCCTTAAACATGACATCAATTTATGAAAAAATATTTCTTGTCAAAAACTTCAAAAACACAAAAAAAAATTGAAACCATGAAAGTAAAAAAAAATGTTTTGGCCTTTTCCGTAAATCGCGAAATTGTTACTTAGGCCCTTTTGCCTTGTAAGTGTTGATATGTTTCATATATTAAATATAATTCAATCGTTTAGTTGGAAAGGGGCATGACCTCATACATTACTATTAAAGAGGCATTTACTTCAATAGGCTGAGAACCTCAGATCTATAGTTTGATTTTAATAGAATCCTAATTAATCACACTAATTAATGAGTTAAATGTTTTATGGTTAAAAAAAGTATTATTAAAATGTTTAATATTACTTAGTTTAGAATTAAGATTTTTTTTATTATTATTTATTATTACTATAACTAATATTTACTAAACAACTAAAGTGACTGGTAAATCTACTCTTATTAACAAAAGAACTAATCCTATTAGAGTCAATATTTTTAATAAAACAATAATCAATACAAGATAATGATATCGTAATAACACAAGTAGATTTATTAATTCACAAGTTAAAGCAATATTGGAAAAAGGTGTTTAGATAATTAATAGTAATATTTGTACATCTTAGGATATTAATATTGATCCACATATAATAAGATCTCCACAAATAATGTGATTATTAAAAAAATTAAATTATTTTTAGCCTCAGAGAGCATTTTTTGCATATTTACTTACAATTAGTTTAACTTAATATCCAATTCTTTTGTTGAATCTTTGGGTGTAGTATTTGATTTTTAATTAACACTCATTACAAAATGTTAATTATAAACTACACTACTAAATATAAAACAGATACAATATCACTCGAAATCAAAATGAAAAGTAAATCCAAGAGGTAAAAAAGGTAACCACCGCTTACAGTAATTACACTGTATTTGACCAAAGCTGGATTTGAACTGACCTGTAGTGTTTACTTACTTTTTTCTTCTGGAAACAATTTTTATAAACAAAATTATTCAAAAATCAGTAACGTTTTGTAATTATATGAAATAATAATAATATATGAAATTTAGTATTCGTAATTATACATTCATTTAATAATTTAATACCCACAATAGGTAAAACTATAGAGAATATTATTAAAAATGTATAACATTTTGATTACTAATTATTAATGCAACAAATTAGTAAAAGAGAATACAATTAAATTCAAGACAGATTTTTTTATTTAGAAAAATAATAAAAACAAAAATTATCAGTTCATTACACAACTTAAGCAAGCGGCTTATTGAACTCTCGTTAATATAATTTATATTACTAAGGTGATCATAAAGGAAGATTTCATATCTTGAATCCATTGCTGGAACTTTAAAACTAATTCTAGAAAAAACTTGGGATACTCTATCAACCATTTAAATAAATTATAAATTAACTCTACTACTTTTGTCGAGTATCTAGCTAATATTATAAATCATATAAAAATTTCACTTAGAACTCAAACAAATTATGAATGAAATGCTTTTGAAATATTCTGAGTATTTCAATTTGATCTAACTGAGATAAAAACCAAGGATCCAAATTCTTAAATAGACCTCATTATAGTTATGAGCAATCTTTAAATTTAGTACAGATCCTCTTTAAAATGCCAAAACCCCTTAAGACATTACTATAATTTAATGCATTAATGCATTAAAATTTAGGTAAGAATTTTGAAAAAATTATTCCATAATCACAAACTTGGTCTTCTTGTATAAGATCTAGATAGTGCACCAGAGAGGTCATTTTCGAATTTCTCAATTTCTCAATTTTCTTTTGTGAAAAACTAACCAAAATTTGACAAAAAAAGACTCTATAACTACCTTTTTTAATCCAAGCTTTATAAAAATGTAAACATAGACAAACAATAGTATGAGAAATATATCGACACAGGAAAATATTTGAAATAAAAAAAAACTCTGGACATTTTATTCTAATTTTTTTTCCTTTTCTTTAATTATTAGATAAAAAAAAAAAAAAGCAAATTAAAGAAAAATAAAGCAAAGCAAAGATATGCAAAGTAAAGTAAAGTATACTTATAGTAAAGCTAAGTAAAATAAATGAAAGCGAAGATAACTAAAGTATAGGTAGACAAGAAAGCCGGACATACTTTGCACCACGGGTATTCTTTATTCTTCAGGTCAGATTCTCTTAAAAGGCGAGTTGAAAATGACAACTATTATTGTTCTTTATATTATTAACTTTCTTTATTTAGAATCGTATTATTGAAGAAATTATTTATCGTTCTTTTTTTTTTAATTCTGCTCACCCACCAAGAGTATCTGACCCAAGAAGTGTGGAATACCCATGGTGTGAAGTATGTCCGTCTTTCTTCTCTATACTTTACTTATCATTTTTTTTTTAAGTTGTATTTAATTTATTTACAAACAATCGAATGAATAGAAAATATATACAAATAGCAAGAAATAAAAATAAATTGACCTTTATAAGATTTTGATCTGTAATAAATTATGTATAGGTATTTACCTACATCGCTCGTACTTAAAATCTGTGTAGGATTATGTGAATAAATAATGCACTTACTCATAGGTTGAACACGTATAAATGAATAAACTCTTATATTATCATTTTGTGGATTAAATACGAAAGCAGGACGTTGAATAAATCGCAACTCATCCACTTCTGTAGACTTCCAACATAACCAGAGTAGAGCAATAATAAGTAATGCACAGATAAACAGTACTATTTCATCACCAATACCTTCCACTAACGCCATATCAACACACCTATTGTCATAAATAAAAGAATATACAATAAATTAAATAAGTAATATAGTTATCACCAATGATATGTAAAGTAGGTACTTACCGTTTTATTTTGGTTTATAATTTGATTCTTCAATTTTTCCCGTTTAATTCCGTGGTAACTAAAACTGAATAATAATTATTATATAAGTATATAATATTATACGAAAGATGGTGATGGTGTTTCATTAATGTTGCAATTATTATTTTATTGTAATTGGACTATTAAATTTCAAGGTTGTTCTCATATTGTAGTGTTAATACTTTTTCAGTAAAATATTTAACATCTTGGAAAACATAAACGAGTTATTGGCCCTTGAAGTAATCAAGTCCGTATTTATAAATTAGAACTTAGTTAAGTTAACCAACGACCTACCTGTCACGCCTCTGTAGACTACAATGTATTTATATTAAGTCCAATTTTATAAGTATTACGTCGAAATATATTTCATTCAATTATTGATCTCTACCAAGGGGTGCAAGTGTAGGGGTGCATAGTTCGGCAAGTGAACCAATAGGGGGTACTTCCAGTGTGACCACTAAATGAAAAATAAATTATTGTAATAGACACATAGTACAATATTTATCAATTTTGTTGACATAATAATGTAAATACAAATAATTTATATGTACAGTAATAAATAATATGATTTATTGTATAAAGTAATAATGATAAATATATTATATATAAGTGCATATAATAATATTCTTTCTGTACATAAAATCGGTGTGTTAAAATAAAAATATTTTTATCACACTAACATAAATTTCTCTGTTTTAGTGCACATTTAAAATTCGTCACTTTTTCATTGACCAGACATATACTTTGTCAAAGTTATAAAGGAAACGGGTCTCGTAAAATAATAAAAATGTATATAATATGGTCATAGCGAAAAATTTGCAAGAAATATTTAAATAAAAATTTTACTCTTATTTCGGGAAATTTCAGGTGAGAACAGATCGTGACCAACGAAAAAATGTTGATTAATAATAGTATTAAAGATAATTTTAGAAAGGGAACAGCACTGTTATTAGAACCGAAGATAATATTATTACAATAAGTTGTTTTGAAGGTCATTTACAAAGAATTAATCAGCTTTTGTGTGACTCTTATTCCGAGGAAGAGTTTAGTGAAATACTTAGGCCCATACATAATTTCATACCTGAGGTAGTAGATTTACACAGCAGTCGTAACACTCGTAACATATGAATAGATTTATCCGAGGTGCTAGGTAAACTAATTGTAGATGGAGTATTTGATGTATACGTACAAGAGGGTGATGATTACCACATTTTAAGGATAGATTAATAGTAGGATAGAAATACACAGTTTTATGAGTATTAAGTAACCATAATAGTATTATTAAAGCAGGTACCTATTTACATTTTAAGGTCAAGAAACTTGAGCAAAGACGAGCAATTTCAAAGGAGCTTGAAATAGCCTTGAGTACAGGCAGGCATCTCACTTATAGGAAGTGTTTGTTGAAGGACCACTTGGGTTTAACCCAGGGGTGTTCAACCCGTGGCCCACCTTGGATAATTTTGTGGCCCGCGAGATTCATCATAATTTTACATAATGTGTTTATTTTAATGTATAATAATATTTCAATTTTCGTGTATATTTTATTTATAATAATGTTACCTAATCTGTAGATAGCAGTGTCCTGATATAAAAGTATAATTGAGTAATTAATACAGATGAGGAGTTTTTTATCTACGCATAATCATAAAAATAATAAAAATAATTAATAATGTTTAAAATTTTTACTTAATTTTTTTTTATTTTTTGGGGAGAGGGGGTCAAAATCTAAACGAGCCATATATTATATAATTTTGTATGCGGTCCGCGGGATTATAATACATTTTCAAAATGGCCCGCAGGATCATTTGGGTTGGACGCCCCTGATTTAACCGAGAACGTAAACCAATTTAAAAAATAATAAAATATAAAAATTTCGCCTTTTAAATTCCGGTATACGCAACCATACACACTCTTCAGCGGCAGCCACTGTGCTACGCGGCGAGTGTGCCGGGCAGTGTAAAGCTCACCAATTTTTTGTTGATCTTCATCTGTCATTTATTCAAAATTATTTTCTAAAAATAAAAATACTTCTCGCCAATCATTATTTTTTTTAATACGATCTTTGTAATTATCATAAAACTTATCCTACAATGTCGGTCGTGCCTCTACTAATTCGATTAATGTCACTACATCGTATTCAAACGTCATCTTTAAAAAAGTTTTTGGAAACGTGTTAAGCTGTCAAAGCGTAATTTTTAAAAGTTTAAAAGTGAATGGATAATACAAAATATATTATAAACATACTGAAATATGAACCGACAACGATTTTATCGTTATGTGTGTGAAAAATACCCATGGTGAAAAGTATATTTAACTCTTTACATATTATACTAGTAAGTTGTAATATGTTATTCTATAATTATGTACTACAGACTGCAGATCTAAACAACGTAGCCATCTAAGATCTATTATTTTATAATTTTGTTTTAAATGATGAAATTTATTATTTACTCACTTAGATAACTATTCGATTAACATTTTTTAAAATTTAATTATAATGTCTACTAAATCTACTGAATAGGTCTAGAAATTAATGAAGACATAATATATTGCTTAGGTAAAATAGTGTAACAAATTAAATAATAATATTATAATTCTTAAATGCTTTATAGTAGTTAATATACTTCCATTAATTCAATTTTCAAATTTAGAAATCAATTTTACCATTTTTAGATTCTGAGCGAAGGAAGAACTTTTTACAATGATACATTTTTTTCTTTTTCTAGAAACACTTTTTCACATAAAAATATTTGTCCAAAAATATCTATCAGTAATCCTATAGGTCTGAAATTACACTTAGAATGTACTAAATTTTCCAAATTTCTCAATATTTTTTTCAAAACCGAGGAAGATAGGTCGAAAAATTTAAAAAAAACGGTAAAATATGTTATTTTTAAAATTTCCATAAAATTTAAATTCGTTTTTTAACATAACTTCAAAAATATTGTAGCTAGAAACTTTAAACTTTCACAAATTATTAAAAAAGATCACGAAAACGCTTCATAAAAATTTCAAAATCATTTGATTAATTTTGTGAAAATATTAGAAATTTCTCGTTTTTTATAAGTTTTTATTTCATACAATTTTTAATTCTTGATATTAAGACTTGAAAATTTTATATGACCTCATTCACATGTATGTCTAATTGATGTAAAACAAAATCTCGGAAATCATAAGTCAACTTTTTTCTCTTAAGTTACCTAACTTTTTGAAGTTAGAATTTTGACGAACTTCATTAGTTTTACCCAAAATTACACACTTTAGTATACAGAAGAGAAAATTAATTCAATAGATCTTTTTAAAACTTGCTATATAGATAGAGAATTTCATTGCGAATATTTTGGAGCAATAAAATTTTTTATGGACGAATAATTAAACATTTTACAAGAGTTTGATTGAAAAAAATCGCCGGAAGTACTCACAAATATCATGGAATATTTTTAGTTTAGAGCAACCGAAAGGATTGGTAATGTCTTTTTGCCATTTTTTATATTTTTTGACGCTAAATACGATGGTGTAAACTAAACTCCATGCGTATCAATAGTTTTCTAATTATTCTATTTTGAAAATTCAATACTTTCAGATATTATTTAAACCTTTTATTTCAACAAATTTCAATGCTGTTCTTGTGGTGTAGAAGTCAAGTTTGAATGTGACGGTACCGGGTTCAAACCTTACCTAATAAACTA
>JAIPRM010010287.1:0-13907 GCA_025469315.1 Stegophylla sp. TES_Ste_2020
GGGATTCTTTTGACGGGTGTATTGAATTTTAAAGAAACGATAAATTATTTCTTTGATAAAACGATTCTGAACAAAGGAAGTTAATATAAAAAAAAAAAAAACCGCACTGTTTTAAAAATGTCTTAATTTTGTTTGGTGAAAATTTCAAGTCCTTAGCCGCATTATTTTGGAAGTTATGTCAAAAAGTAATTTTCAATTTTACGAAAATTGCGGTAATTGCATATTTTGCCGCTTTTTGTCAATTTTTTTTAAAGTTTTTTCGCATTTTTAAAAAAAAATATAGAGAAATTCAAAAAATAACCTCTCTAAAGTACCAAATCTGGTCTCAAAAAGTTGTTGATCGAAATTTTTGGATAAGTATTTCCATACGAAAAGTTATACACAGAAAAAATAATAAACATTATTGTAAAAACTCTAGCTTCTTCACTTCGTTCAGAATATGAAAATTTGAGCACTAAGAAAGTGATGGTAAAAATAAATTTCTACCCGGTTAAGTAAAAGCTTGCGTAGTTTTGATTGAAAAATTATGGTTATTTTTCTAGGCATTAACCAGTTTCAAACAAATTTTAATTCTAAATGATAAAAAATTAACTTACGTTTCTAAAGATTTTTTCAGGAACGTTAGAAATCTATTTGAGGGTCTACAACATTTCGACATTCGGTGCGTAACCATTTCGACGATATAACTGTACATAGTTTGGGAACCACTGACTTAATATATGTTAACAAATAACAATTATGTTTTTTTTCCGCGTGTTTTGGAACTTGTCACTGCTCTACGTTTGAGTGACGGTTTGCTTCACAGCTCCATTCACGTAGCTTTCACTTTGCAAAAATCCTCTCGCATGCTTCGCAAAGTCATTTCGCACCCCACATGCTTCGCGCTCGATTCAAATCGATATCAAAATTATAATATCACTGAAATGAATACGCGCTAAATAGACCGTCGTTTCAATTACTACTATTACTAGTATGTTTAGAGTTATGACTATATTTGATTTAATATGACTATAATTACTACAATCAATGAAATAATATGACATATTATTTTTTCGTTGTTTTATCTCACATTTGAGATCTTTTTTATAGTAAACAGATAAGATTTTCAATAAATTACCTCTTTAAAGGAAGTAACATTTAATCCGAATTTTTTACCGGAAACTTTTATTAAACATACTGATTTAAGCAATCTTTTGAGTAGACAAGGTGTTCTCAAAAAAAAAAAGAAAATTAAAAATTTTGCGAAGTGGAAAAAAAATATAATAGGGGCAAGGGGAGGTAATATTTTATCTGTTCCAGTAATATGAAACTGTCCGAATCGTCTCTGGTTCTTCATCAAAAGAGCAAACACAAATTCACGAATGCAAAAAAACCGAACGACAAAATGAGCGAAATTAAAAAGATTAAAAAATATATTAATAATGTAATTAAAATGTTTCATGTAATATCGTTCATTTGTTGAGCACAATAAATCTTATATACTTAATTTCACACCGTACCCATAAAGATAAACTTGTATCAAAGTGTTATAGATATTTTATATTCTGAACAAAGTGAAGAAGCTTATGTTTTTACAACGATGTTTATTATTATTTTTTTTTCCTGTTAACACTTTTTCGTATTGATCTACTTGTCCAAAAGTCTCGATCAGTAACTTTTTGAAACCCAATTTTCTTCTAGTTGGTACTTTAAAGAGGTCGTTTTTTGAATTTCTTAATTCTTCAATTTTTTTTTGAAAAACTACACGAAATTTGACAAAAAAGATCCGGAAACAATCATTTTTTGATTCAAACTTTATGAAAATTTAAACATAGATATAGACAATAGTATAAGAAACATTTTGGTGCAAAAAAATTTTTAAATGTGAAAAAATAATTTTGGACATTTTTCTAATACTTTTTTTTCATTTAAATTTTTCCCCTTTATTTATTAAATAAACGAAAAAAAGGAAATTAAATTAAAGTAAAGTAAAGCAAAGTATAGTAAAGTAAAGTTAAGTAAACCAAAGTAAAGTAAAATAAAGGCAAGGAAGTCAAACATACTTCGCATTACGGATATTCTTCGCTCTTCGAGTCAGATACTCTTATAGTAAATACATATATTAAAAATGACGACCATTATTAATTTTTATATTATTAACTTCTTTCGTTCAGAATCGTCTTATTGAAGAAATGATTTATAGTTTCTTTAAAATTCCACAAACCCACCAAGAGTATCTGACCCGAAGAGCGAAGAATATCCGTGGTGCGAAGTATGTCCGGCTTTTTTGCCTTTACTTTGCTTTGCTTTACTTTGCTTTGCTTTACTTTACTTTACCTTTACTTTACTTTACTTTACTTTACTTAACTGGTTTTTTTGATCGGGAATTTAAAATTGCGCATCCTCTTTTTGCGCGTAATTATGGCGAAAAACAGTGGCGCCGAATGCACAGTTTAAGTCTTGCAACTACCAGACTTAATTTAGGGAAAGGATATATGTTCAATGTTTATTCCATTTGCCTCAACTATTAATCGATATTATGGAATCTAAATTTTTTATGAAAAATATGTTAAAAATACAGACATTTGGCACACTTATGGAGTAGGGTAATATAAATGTGAGTTGTAAAAATAGTTTTGTCTTTTTGTTTTGTCAGGCAGGTGGTTAGTATAGAGGTGAAAAATGAACTTGCCAGATTATTAAATATTTAACTCGGCGTCACTGGCGAAAGATAATGGAGGTGTACATCCACTTATTTATGCACTTTTGCCTAATAAATAAGCAAAGATTACTTATTCATAGATTAAAAATATAATAAAAAATCCAATAAATGAAAATGCAACAACAATATCATCCACGAAATATAGCTATCAGTTAACAAAAAAAAATCCGATTGAAGTTCACGTAGCTTAGGTTTAATAACAAATTACAACAATAATACTGATTTCGTCTTCTCTGTTAAATTTATATCTGCCATAGCTTTTGTGAGAATCGATGACATCGATAAAATAGTTACAAAATCTTTTCGATAGTTTGAGGACAACTATATTAGCGACAAAAATATGTCAAAAAGTGGATGTAGTCCGGTACTTTTTCCTATAACTTAATGGTATTTACACGATCGAGTTATCGATGATCTAGACCGTATTAATAATAATTATTATGCTAAAGCCGCCAACCGAAGGCAAGAAAATATAAATAAAAGACGATCACGTTTTTATAATTAACGTTTTAGATTAAAATATACCGAAATGGGTACCAGCTCACCAATGTTGTAGTTGTTTTTTTCAAATCTTCGTAAAATCCAATCTGGTGGTGATGCACAACATATAATAATATGTACTACGCTCAAATGGAAAAATTGCAAAAAAATATTTCTATATTAATAGAAGATTAAGTTTAATTTAAGTAATTGTAATTGGTGTAATTACACTTAATTTTTTCAAACATCACTATAAATATGTCATTAAAATTAATTATAACACATATAATATTTTTTACGAAATAATTAGTTTATTAAGTATCGAAATGACAAAACCGTGTTCTATACATAACAATAAATCTTTTATACGTAGGTACGCGAATGAGTATCACCGACCAATGGAGACCTATCACGGCTTGTGTTTTTCTCCCTCCACATTCGGTTAACATCGGTAATCTGTGCTGACGGCGTTTTCAAGCAACATCTGTACTGTAACCGTTCCCAGTGCTCTCTCTGATCCGAGCAGCATCAGTGTCTTACAGTCTCCAACTGATCTCGTTTCACGCATACCACTTGTTCGTCGTCGTTTCAGCCTGTCTACTACACTTTGTAACCACCACAACGTCTGCGGTAAGTAAATAATTCCGCAACTGTTCACACGAACGAAATCGTTTTATTTTCGCACTGTGGTCTCAATTTTTATTTTAGCTTACACAAATTGATAGGTACCTACTTCATAATAATATAATATTTTTTTGTTGTTTTATTTTAGTTTGTTATAATTTTAAATTACGTCAAATCTTTCGTTATTTTTATCGTTACGCTGAATCCATATTTGCTTTCAATTTTAAAATAATTTGACTCTTTTTTTTTAAGGAAGTAGGTAACAGGTGGGAGCTGATTTTTCAAATTTACACCGAGTGTTCAAATTCGACTAATATTAATTGCTTATGCTACTACTCATAATGTGTAATCATTTTTCAAATTTTATTTTTATTTAAGGGGTCAATAGGATGGGGAGAATTTTTCATTTACATTAATTGTTTAAATATGAATAATTTACATATTGTCACAAATTAAACTAATAACGGTAAATAATTTTGAAAATCACTGTTACAACTTACTAAAAAAAAACTAATAAAATTAAAATATTATTATTGAAATGACCTTATTTTATTATATTTTCTAACAGGAGTGTACATAGTTTAAACAATTAATGCCAAGTTAATATTTTATTTTTTTCTTAATTTTATGGAAATACTTTGTCCTGCTCAAAAAATGCTCGGATTAAAATGTGTAGCCAAGGTTTCTCGGTAAAAATATCGGTGAAAGTTCCTTGAAAGGTTTAGAATTCCTATGATGTGAGTGTTTCTGGAAGTTTAAAGTTATTTATTATTTTCTATATTTGCCATATAGTCGGCTTTCGGTAAAAGTATGTTTATGACCAGTACGGTCTCCGTAGGATGAGCATAGATATTAGGGCATCCTCTCTGGCCATTAAAAAACGATTAGAATTTTTCGTGTAGCTAATTCTGAGGTGATATTGAATTTAAAACATTCTTGATAATTGAATGGGAAAATGCTAGTAACATATATTTTCTTTGATTTCGTGAAGTTTGGTGGAGTGAGACAACCATTTTTGTTGCCATTTAGATATGTTTTTTTTTTATTAAAGCTAGTTTATCGGTGCGGAAGATGATTAGGGAAAAATATAATTGCGTAGACGAGATAGCATTTTTAATGGCCTATTCGTTTACTGTAATGTTAAAATAGCTGGGATTCTAGAATATTTTGATTTTTAAGTTGTCATTTTGGATATTATAAATAACATCGTGAACGTGTCATAAATGTTTTCAATGTAGTTAGTTGCACTAAGAGAATTGGTAAAAATTATTGTGTCTTTGGGCTTATGATTTTTTATAAGATGAAGAGCTTTAAAAATAGCTAGACATTCTGTAGTGAATATAATGTTTGGAAGTTTGTATTTGAGTTCAATATCATTCCAGATAGTGGCCAGTGCCTACATTATCCTGGAATTTTGATGCATCAGTGTATATTTTTTACCTGTGGCTACCTTGAATTAGATGGAAGTAATATTGTTCATGATACAAAGATATTTGTTGAGGTTATTTTTAAATGATAAAAGTTCAACGTCTGTAACAAAAGAATTTATCCAACATTGTTTTATCGTTATGATAAGAGATAAAAGTTTTCCATAATATGGAATACTGTTTAAGTATAAAAACAAGAATGTTATTATTCATTATCAAACGCTTTGTTAAAGAACACAAATAAATTATAAGCCCAGAAATCTATGACAATGAAAATAAAATATTTTCGTCAAATAACCAGATCATAATTTATTATTAAGGACAAGATTTATATGTAACTGCATATTCCTGTACTCCTTACTTAAAAATATTTTATTTCGAATGGTGACGTTTCATAATATGTAGATTCTAGTATTTTAATATATATAATGTTTTGCATATTTTTGGATAATTAATAAATGTTGCATATTCTATAAAATTCATTAAAATAGTAACAGTTAAAACAATTAAATTAGGTAAAATTTTATTTTATTCTTCATAACTACTTAATAAACTGATCATTTAATTTTGTGGTGAAAATATAAATTCCTATTTACGTTAACAGTTTATTGCATTAAATATAAACTCACAATCTAAATTCATCGGATGGTATAAACCAGGAACTGGAACCGAACCTAAAAGTACCGGTTCTGGAACCGGAACCTTTAAAATATTAGGAATCGGAACCAGAACCGGAACCTTTATTTAATTTAATCAAGTACTAAAACCGAACCGGAATTTTGAAATTATTTAGGTTCTTTAAGGTTCCGCAATAAAATGATATTATTTATTATGAGATATTTGGATCTGAGTTTTTTAATATTTTTAATAGTTTTCTGATATTTCTCGTAATATTTATAGAGTTGTTTAAAATTATACATGTGTTATGATTATAAATTTAAAATTATACTTCTCAAGTATTGATTACATAAGAAACAATCATTATAATATTATTTGGGGAAAAATTTATTTCTCAGTATACTTACACACGAATAGAATTATTATGGGAAAAATTTTATATTTAGAAATGATCATAGATATAATATTATATCTATTGTTTTGGTATTTGTGCAAATGACCTTGTTAGTTTCTGTCATGAATATAGATCTTATTAATTTAGCCATGCTAGTATGTATAGCCGAGGTTTCTATGGACTATTACAGTCTCCAGTCTTTGAAAGTATAAATAAATCGATGATAAAGATGCAGTCTACACCACAAATCATAATAGGTGAAAATACAAACACAATATTTGTATACTATAATTTATACTAGTGTGTGTGATTGTGTGATACAAAAACAAGTTGTCAGATAAGTCTAGGTAGTGTTTTTCATTTTTCAGCAAAATTTTCCTAAACATGCCATCGTCATCACACAATATTATGTAGCTACATAAAACGATCCCTAATAACTATTAATTAACAGTTGATAACTATTACAGATATAAATGTCATAAATTATAATATAACTATTAATTATTAATTTTTACCTTCACAACTATAAAGCATTGTTAGGGTTATCAACTTACAGTTATTTGACAGTTTTAATTATTCCATTTTATAAAAATATGTTTGAAACTTTGCCAAATATTTTAATAAATATTCTATAATATTTTTAAAGTAATTAGATATTCAATTATCTTGAATCACTTAGTTTATTGGCATATTATGCAAAAACTGTAGATCAATTTTATCTTTAATCAATATTTTTGTAAAAAAAACATACAATAATAATCTGTTTCATTTGTGCTTCCCCAGCAAGTGATACCGTAAAATTACAATTTACTTATTAAGAAAACAAATTTTGTAAAACAGAACAGTTAAGTTAAACTCCTTATTTTATTTTTAATTATTTTCACTGTTATCAGGAAGCAGTTTTAATAAGGGAACCAACACTAACACAATTAAAATAAATATTTTGGAGCGTGTTGACCTTTATTTTGTTTCATTTGGCAGTTTGGCACCACTGGAGCTAGAGCATTAACCTTAAGCAATTGAATATATAAAAGTTCTGAGAGGCTCTTTGATGATTTTTTTTTTGGGGGGGAAGGGCTTTGAGAGTTCTTTTTTAGGAAACTTAGCACGCTAAAGTCTCCTAAATGAGCTTATGAGAACCGGTACCGATTGTAAGAACCAGTACTAATAACAAGAACCGGTACCGAAATAATCAGGAACCGATACCTTTATTTTTTTTGACCAAAGAACCGGAACAGTTATTTTATTTTCTGAGTACTGGTACCGGAACCAGTACCGATAAGTTCATAAGGTTCTAGTCCCTGGACTATAAACCACTAGATTTTTGAGTAGTTAATTCATACATACGCGCGTTAATATCAGACAATAGCATAAGACGTAATGGAGCACAGTTTTTAGTTTTAGATATATTTCGATAGATCAAAATAAATACGAGTATACTGCCAAAAAATCGTGAATATGCTAAATTGATTTTTATCAATGTATAATCAAAGATGAGATAAGTGTAAAGTGAATGAAATGAAGATGATAAAATATCAGTTAAAGATTTACCACGTATCAAATAAGCAACAATTGTATCATGTGACATTAAAAGAAGTTTTATTAAATGTAAAAATACACTTATAGATAATCGTGAGAGTGGTCAGTTCGAAAATTTGATATTATTTTTATTACATGTTGCATACTCCGTCATATTATAATAATTTGTGTGTAGGACCATAGGCGTGCGCACGGGAGGGGCAGGGTGGGTAGCTGCCCCTCCTGTGAGCTGAATTTTTTCCTACATTAAGTATGTAAATTACAAAAAAAAGCGGGACATACTTCGCACGATGGGTGTTCTTCGCACGACGGGTGGGATTCTTTGACGGGTGTATTGAATTTTAAAGAAACGATAAATCATTTCTTCAATAAAACGATTCTGAACGAGGGAAGTTAATAATATATAGAAGGAAGTAAATAATATAAATATAAAATAGTAGGTTAGATACTGTTATTTAATAGTGTAAACATATACAAATACATTACAATCGTTGCCAGATAAATTGGCACGGCGGCGGCGGCGCTTATCAGTAGGTGTATCCCAAACAAGTAGCGGTGTGTTTTGTATGCGCGCGGTGCGCGTCAATTGCCCCAACGATTTGTCTATTATAAATGTATAAAAATAAATAACTCAACTGACAATGACGATATTAATAGATTAATGTGATATGGAAATTATTGAATGTACTTATGGTCGATGGGTATTTTATTTACACATTCGTGCCAGTATTGTAAATAGATATTATTATTATTATTATTATAAATTAATATAATTTCTACTTTTTATCTTAAAATAAAAAAATTTTTGATTTTAAATTAATAACGTATAATCAGTCTTAAATGTTTTATGACAAATGTTGGTTTATTGATACATTTTCGGTAATAACATTCAAGATTGAGAACCCCTGGTTTTTCGTTATCGCGCCGCCGCCGCCGTGCCAATCTATCTGACAACGACTGTACATGTGTATACATGAACATATAATAGTGTATACATATACATGGCAGTCCGTGTAATATGTGACAATTGATAAGGCGTTGTGGTTTTGAGAAATGTATTTGGGCGGCAGTCCAAAGGCCACACCGTAATTACCGACTTGTATCGTATTAAATTTAGCGTCGAAAAATACGTACGATAAGATAAGCGAATAACAAAAACCTATATACCGTACTTTCTTCGAGTTTATTTCAGTCTTTCCCCTGTCAAATGTTTAATTCTTTGCCCATAAGAAATTTTATTGCACCAAAATATTCGCAATGAAATTTTCTATCTAGACACCAAATTTCAAAACAATCGGTCCAACCAATTTTCTTACATGCACGTTAAAGTGCGTGATTTTAGGTATAACTAACGAATTCAGGCGAAATTCTAAATTCAAACGGTTATAAAAAAAAAATTGACTAACGATTTTTGAGATTTTTTCAGGTCAAGTAGACATATATGTCAGTGAGATAATATTAAATTTTCAAGTCTTATCAAAAATCAAAAATTTTATTACATAAAAACTAACAAAAAATTAAATATTTCTAAAATTTTCAAAATGCTGCACTTTACACAAAATTGATCAAATCTTTTTGAAATTTTTATACAATTTTCTCGTGACTATTTTTAGTGGTTGGTGAAAATTTCAAGTCCTTTGCTGCATTATTTTAGAAGTTATGTCAAAAAGTAATTTTCCACTTTACGGAAATTATGGTAATTGCATATTTTGCCGTTTTTTGAAAAAAATTTTTCAGTTTTTTCGCATTATTAAAAAAAATATTGAGAAATTGGAAAAATCACATCTCAAAAGTACCATCTGGGTTCGATTTTGGATCTATAAGGTTACTGATCGAAACTTTTGGACCAGTAGTTCTATACGAAAAAGTATTCACAGAGGAAGAAAAAAAAAAAATAAAAAAAAAAAATAAACATCATTGTAAAAACATAAGCTTCTTCACTAACGTTCAGAATCTAAAAAATACCCATTACATGAAATGAACAATTTAACGCTTATATATATATATATATAAAATGTTAAAATGGGACTGCCGACAATTTTCAAATTTCACAGGAGAAGGAAAAAATCGTCTAGGTTACTAATAACTATATTTTTATTTTTAAACTGGTGGCAGTGGATTGCACCTTTACTAATACATACTTTGGAGATTTTTAACAAAACATTTAATTTATACAGTATGATTAAATTGAAATTGTTAGTGTAGCAGAATTCCCCTTGCTGCATCAAGTGGTTAAAACGTAGGTATATTATATTCTAAAAGACAAATTTAAATAGCCAAAGATTAATTTTTATTACTTTAATTGATAAATAACAATATTTAAATATATATATGTTTACATATTAATCAGTACTTAACAAGATTTGTTCATCTTGAATATCCTCTCCAGCTCTTGGGTACTATTTATAATATTAAATTCACATTTAAATCACTAAATCACTATGATTGTACTCAAATTGAGTTAAACAAAATAATACTATAATCAATTATTGATAACAATGAACAAATGGTAAAACATGTGATTAATATAAACAATAATTACGTAAACATTATAATTTATATTATATAATACTAGCTGTAAGTGGGACACCTTTTGGGTGAGATACTGGTGAGGAGGCTACAGTAAAAAATAATTGAAGAATAATTTTGAGTGAGATACTTTTTCGAGTGTGCTTAGAGACCGTGCGTTTGGCCGGTCCCTGCGGGCCTCGGCCTCCCTCATTCGGGTGGCGAAAGCAGAAGCTTTTTAAGTAAAATTCTTTTCCGAGTGCGATTAGAGACGGTGCGTTTGACCGGTCCCTGCGGGCCTCGGCCTCCCTTATATAGGTGTAGCTGCCTACGGCGTCATAGAGCATTCTCTAACAGACACCACACCTTTTTGGGATAGTAATTTTATGTATTTTTGCAATCAAGGGCTATTTATGTCAAAATATACAACGATTTGCTATTGTTAATCTGTAAGGCATGACATTGAAATCAGTGTATGGTACCCTTAGTTAAAGTGAAAAGTGTTTTCAATGTGTGTGCTCGGTACCTGGTGATTTTTGCCCTCATATAGATAAATTCAACTACAGCGTCATGGCTTGAATTCGCCAGTATCATTCCTACCTCGTCGACCACCCGGGTGGAGACGCCTAATGATTATTTAAAAAATTTCATTTGATGTAGATCGATAATTATTTTATGAAGTTTTTCTAATAAAAATCATTAATTCACCCTCTCATTATAATTATTTTGGGACAAAATGTTGTAATTTTGGCCATATCGTGTTATAATTTATAAGAGTGATTTGTCATTTTGAAATCTTTTTGCAACGAATTGTGAACATTATACGTACAGTTGTATTTATTTTAAATTTTCAAGTCTTAATATCAAAAATCAAAAATTTTATTACATAAAAACTAACAAAAAACAAGATATTTCCGAAATTTTCAAATTGCTGCACTTAACTCAAAATTGATCAAATCTTTTTGAAATTTTTATGAAATTTTCTCGTGACTATTTTTAGTGGTTGATGAAAATTTCAAGTTTTGTTCTGTATTATTTTAGAAGTTATGTCAAAAAGTAATTTTCAATTTTACGGAAATTGCGATAATTGCATATTTGCCATTTTTTGACAATTTTTTTTTCAGTTTTTTCGCATTATTAAAAAAAATATTGAGAAATTTGAAAAATGACCTCTTAAAAGTACTAACTAGATCCGATTTTGGATCTAAAAAGTTACTGATCGAAACTTTTGGACCAGTAGTTCTATACGAAAAAGTGTTCACAGAGGAAGAAAAAAAAATAAATAAAAATAAAAAATAAACATCATTGTAAAAACATAAGCTTCTTCACTACGTTCAGAATCTAAAATTAATAATATACAGATTATGTATAATTTTGTTATTTTTTTACATTTTTAATAATTAATTGTTTTATTTATTAATTTATCATTAAATATATCTTATATCTATATTTATATTTATATTTATCAAATGTTTAATTTTTTTTTTTTAATCAATCACAAAACAATAGTAATTACTAATTAGTATATTTATGTAAATAAATAAGAGTCGATCATTTTTTTACAGGTGAATTTCAAAAGACTTGGTTTGACTCCACCACACCAACATGAAGTAAATCATTTTCAACTGCTCTATTTTTATGATGACTCAAAACTTATAACTGAAATTTCTTAATCATCAATCATAATGGACTATAATTTTTATTCTAATCAAACAATTTTGCAAGTTATTTTTATGACAATGTCATATCATTCGATTTCGTTTAAACTTAAAAATTCATGATAACTACAAAAAATTTGACTTCTTAATTTTCTTTTTTTTTTTTTGCAAAATAAATTATATTTAATTATGTCACTATTTTATGCATATAAAAATAATTAATATATAAACATACCAAAATGTCATATATCCCCTCCCCCCCCCCTCGGAATGATCTGATATTATGTCATTCTTTATTTCAGCATCATCGTAATTTCTATTAACATCTTTATGGTGTTCTTTGTCAAGGCTCAGTGTGATTCAGACATAAAATTTCCGACAAATGTAGACCAAGGGAATATTCATAGACAACAAATACTAATCGCCAACGAAGGCTGTCCCTTAAATAGTAAGTATTTTTTTTTTCATATAGTGAATATTTTACCTTATTTTTTCAAAATTTAGTCTGAAAATTTAAATATTTTACAATGCATTTAAATTCACAAAAAAGTAGAACCAAATAGCCATTCTTTGAAAATAACTGCTGGCAAAATAAATTGTATGATATTAATATAAATGAAATTATAATCATTCTATATTTTAGATTCAGTCAGAAATATTCAGTGGGATGAAAAACGACACTTTTGTGGCAGCTTTTTAGCTAATGCCTTGAGAGAAGTATGCCGAAGTAACTACAATGCGGATCGTGAGTGAAAAATTATATTTTTTTGCTAATATTTTAATAATGTGGCTGTATATGATTTCATGCACTTACATTTGTAATTTTAATAGTTTTTTAGGAGTTGATATAGGCCATAGTTAGTAGTATCGCCAAATATATTATAAGTAAGGTTCGGAACTTGTAGGATTTGCATATTCTTTAATAATGGCTGTAGAATAATTTAAGTATTATTTTTTAGGGCATAATGAATTGATGTAAAAAAATTATAAAAACACATTTTTGTATATTTCGCAGTTTTTTTTTTATGCAAAACGCATTTTTGACAAGTTTTGGGAATTGTATTGTTATTTACTAATTTATTGGGTTTTATGATAAATTCATTTTAGATTCTGTGCAGAGCAAAGAAGCTTATAAATAACAAAAATGTTTATTTTTATTTTATTTATTAATTTTTTTTCTCCCGTTCTATGAACACTTTTGCGTACCTATAAAAATATTGATTCAAGAGCCTCGATCAGCCACTTTTTGATTCAAAAAATTGGCTCTAGATGGTACGAGTACTTTATACTAAGTATTTTTCAAAATTCACATTATTTCAAAGGGTTTACACTTGTCATTATTGTTGGACCCCCCTCCGGACTCTTAGATCTTAGACCACTATTTCCACTATCTCGGACCCCCCACTACCCCTCCTCCCCCAACCAAAACCCTGATCTCAACCTCGACCCCTACACAAGTCCCCGACTCCATGCCCTTTATCCCACCCCGACACGACCCAGACCTCGATCTTGACCTTGACCTATCTAAGAGCCTGATCCCCTGTCCTTTACTCCCCTACCCACTTTTCCCTTATCTTACCTATTCTGTAACCATGGCTACCATGGAAATCGTGGTAACGTAGTAATTATTGTTACGTGGTTATTGTATAATCTCTGAACATCTGCTCAAAATCGTTTTATTAGAAAAAAGATTAATCGTTTCTTTAAAATTTAATGCACCCACCAAGGTTATCCCACTCGAAAAGCGAAGTATATCCATGGTGCAAAGTCTGTTCGGTTTTTTTTTTCAAATGTTTACACCTTTTTTCTGTCATACTCTAATCAATGTATATTGTCTAAACATCTATGTTCTGGCTTAACATAATACCGAACAGGGGCGTGCTCTCGAGGGGGGGGGGATTATGGAGTTCAAACACCTTTTTTTGACCGTGTTATGTTTATTTGATTATAAAATAAAT
>JAIPRM010010288.1:0-13907 GCA_025469315.1 Stegophylla sp. TES_Ste_2020
TTCCTTCGTTCAGAATCGTTTTACTGAAGATATGATTTATCGTTTCTTTAAAATTTAATACGCCCGTCAAGAGAATACCACCCGTCGTGCGAAGTACACCCATCGTGCGAAGTATGTCCGGCTTTTTTAAGTGTGGAATGTAAATTATTATCTAGATTTTATTATTATTTTTTTTTTTTTTATGAGTACACGTTTCCGTATAGAAATATTTGTCCAAAAGTTTCCAACAGTAACCTTTTAAAACCAGATTTGTCTCGATTTGTCATACTTTAAAACGGTAATTTTTCAAAATTCACTATTGTTATTATTTTTTAAATTTAGCAAAAACTACCCAACATTTGACAAAAAAAATTAGAAAACTATCGTTTTTTTTTTTTTTAATTCAAACTTTATAAAAATTCAAGCATATAAACGCAGAAGCTTATGGTTTTCACAATGTTTCTATTATTTTTTTTCTATTTTTGAAAACACTTTTTTGTATAGAAATACTTGTCCAAAAATTTCGATTAGTAACTTAATAGATTTAAAACTACCACCCAAGTAGTACTTTATACAAGTAATTTTCCAATATTTTTTAAAAAATGAGTAAAATCTGTCGAACAATTGTCAAAATAATGGTAAAATAAGCTATTGCCGGAATTTTCATAAAATTAAAATTTATTTTTTAACATAACTTCAAAACTAATGTAGCTAGAAACTTGAAACTTTCACCAATTACTAAAAATTGGTCACGAGAACACTTAATAAAAATTTCAAAAACATTTGATTGATTTTGAGTTAAGCGATAAACTACCAAAAATTTGTCAAAAAAGACTCGAAAATCATTTATTTTTTGATACAAACTTTATAAAAATGTAAACATACGAGTAGATAGATAATAGTAAGAGAAATATTTTTCTCGTACTATTATTAAACTCAAAATTGATCAAATGTTTTTGAAATTTTTATGAAGTATTTTCGTGACCATTTTTAGTAGTTAGTGAAAGTTTCGATTTCTAGCTGCATTAATTTTGAAGTTATGCCAAAAAAAAACAATTTTCAATTTTATGATAATTCTGGTTAGAGCATATTAATCATTATTAATCAATTACAAGTTTTTAAAATTGGTAATTTTCTAATTTTTCGTACATTCTCTGATGCACGGGGATAAACTACAAAAATCAAAGGAACACGATAAATCTTACGATTTATTCATTAGGTATTTACGAATTTTCAATTTTCAAATAATTCTTTAATTGGATATGAATAATTGTAATAAAATACTAAAGCTGTTTAAAACGATTAGTATAGATTGTATTAAATATTAATATTATTGATTTTTCGGTTAATACTTTTACGTAGAATTAATTAAACACAATATTTCATTGTATTCATTGTGCAGATTCGAAGCCACTCAATATGAATAATAATAATAATATTTATAATGACAATGTTTCATTGTTATACGGCGAGATTTATTTAGTCTAGATCTTATTTTGACTAGACCCGTTTTGAAAAAGAAAAAAGATTCTTGTATCAAAATTTTAATTACTACTTTTATCCGGTAGCCACTGCGTGGTAATTTAAAACAGGATCAAATAACTCTTTAAAATATTTTTTAATGTAATTTACATTAAATTAAGAAGCAACTATTTATTCCGAACAAAAAATGATTCGAGGAACACAGAGTTACGCTAATAGAAAAAAAAAAAAAAAAAATTAGGGATGGGTCGAACATTAATTTTTTCGAACTCGAACTACCATTTTTTCTCGGACTATTCGAACTCGAACTCGAACTTGAATCTGAATTTTATTCAAACTACTTTCGAACTTCAAAAAAAATTAAAACATTTGAGAATCTATCCTATAATTAATTTTCAAATGGAAAAATATAATAGTAGTAAAATTTTAATAAGTTAATGTTTAAAAGTCATATGTTTTAAATGTTTTAATACTTTTAATTTTCAATTGTTAAACTTTTAAATCGACATTTTAAAAACGAGTAAAAGTAAAAATTTCAGAAAAAAAATAAAATTTCCGATTAAACTGTTCGAACATTCACTACTTAACATACACTTAACTAAAACTATTCGAACTATTCGAGGTTTTCGAATTCGAACTGATTTTTCTCTCGAACAGTTCGAACTGTTCAAATTTCTTAAAGTTCGAGGTGTTCGAGGTGTTCGAAGAGTTTGGGAACCCATCCCTAAAAAAAAAAAAATCCCTATGTGATTTCTTATGAATCCGGGTCAATAGGTCACAAATAGTCGAGTGTTGTTGGACCACAATTGAATCGTTTATTTCAGAAACCCCCCATACGCAAAAAATAAAATTTTGCACGTGCAAATTCAAAAATATTTTTCCCCACTTCCTTAGTAAGTTATTTAGTTAAAATTACACTAATACCCGAAAGAGTAAGTAGTCAAGTATTTTTTTGGTAATTTTTGGGAGTTTTAAACAATTGTTTTAAATCCATGACACAGTTTTTATTGATTATTTCAAAAAGCGAAAAAGCGGATTTAGGGGGTTTCTGAAATAAAGCTATTCAATTATTATTAATGTCTTCCATAAAATTTTTTTTAATTAACGGCGTGTAATTGACCGTTATGTATAATAACGTGCAATAATTCGTGTGAACTGCATTGTTCTCGGCGATTGTGAGAGATATCGACGACGAACACAAACAAAAGTAGACAAAGAGGCCAATATCGGTTTTATTATATCCGCAATGGCGTAGTATTACGTCGTTATTGATGTCGTTACACGCGTATTCTCGGGACCCAGAGATAAAAAATAAAATGGTGACGTTCAATTTGTCGGAATTTTTTTTTTTTTTAATATAATTTATCAAACAAAGCGTATGTGTATATATATATATGTATTTTTTTTTTTGTAATATTATATGTAGCCCAGCTGCAGTATCGGGTGTATATTCATTTCTTCTTTTTCACTCTTCCTCGTGCGCACGTTGTCCCGCCACATTCACATATTATATTCTCGATTCGGTCTACACCAAGGGTTCTCAACCTAGGGGGCGCACACCCCCCCTAAAGAGGCGTCACAAAATTTCAGGTGGTGAGGCGTGACAATTTATTCACATGAAACCACATTTCACCACCACAGAACATGAAAATTTTGTTTATAAATTATCTAACATATCATTGTGTAACAACTAACAATATTATTTTCAATAATTTAAAGAATATTAATTAATCCATGTTAATACCCAACTAAAATAATTAAAGTCATGATGTATTTATAACATATTAATTATAATTTAATCTTTTAGTAGTGGAATTGGGGGCGTGACCCCATATTACAGTACAAAAAGGGGGCATGAACCTCGAAAAAGGTTGAGAACCCTCGGTCTACACAACAATCGTCTGCCCCAGAACTGCTGTATATCTGTGTGTATTACTCGAAAAAACTGAATATATGTAAGAATAAAAAAAAAAAAAAAATCAAAAAAAAAAAAACCGAGTGCGTGGTTGTGGAGGGGTGAGATAAATATAATAATATACAGCCGGGAGGAGTGAAAAATGGTGAAGGGGGTGGAGGGGGGTAGTTTAAAGAGCAAAGTGCGGGAAAACAGAGGAGGAGGTTCGCCACCACCGTTATTGTACGAATGAAGAAAAACATGCCACGGCGCGGCGGCGGCGGCGGTGGCGGCGTCGGAGGGATTTATACTGGCGGCGGTGGCGGCGGCGGCGGCGACTGCGTTTACTTCCCCTCCCCTCCTCCAGCCACCGCCCGGTAGCCATGGATACACGCAATGACGTCACCGGCAATACGCCACATCAATCACAACCGGCTCCCTCTCCTTCTCCTCCGACGCCGCCCCACCCACGGTGAACGTCGGATCGCGAGCCAACAGCGTGTTTGGTAGGAGTGATGGCAGCAGCAGCAGCAGCAGCAGCAGCAGGGGTGAATAAGACACGGTGGGGGATCGGGCGGAAAAACTGCTCACGGGATAATGTTTCCTAAAAAAAAAAAAAATAATAATAATAATAATAATTAATTGTATATTTATTATACTATACATATATATATATCTTGCTCTTTACCCCCGTCCACCTATTACTCCCACTCGTTGTTAGGTCTCTAGACTCTAACCGTGCCCATGCCACCCCCCCCCCCAGTGCCACTCTTTCCCCGTCACATCTACCCACGATTTTAGGGTCAATATAATATTATTATCATTATTACTCTATCGTTCGTAAAATGCCGGCAATAAAAACGAGAAAAAAAAAAATAAACAAATTTATATAATAACATAATAAGGAAGTTTATTATTATTATTATTATTACACTGAAAATCTCCCGTTTGTTGAAAAGTTTTTTTTAAAACCGTCATTGTCGCCTGAGAAAACCCCGTACCTGAACACAGCTGGTGCGCACTCGAAAGAAAGCACCGAGTTTTGCGATTTTCCAGAATAATATCTACGGACATACCTACATTTGCAAAAAATAATAATCCGTGGCCTGTAAAGAATGCATCCGGTGGAACAGTCAATAAAAATGGGCACATAACAATATTGCTATTTGCAACGCTTAAAAGCGAATGAAAAATCCACCGAGAACCAGAGGTTTAAGTTTAATTTTGAAAACATATTTAAATTCCTAATCATCTTTTCTACATTTTTTAAGAAACGGATTTTCAATTTTATTTTTTAGTACGAATTAACTGTATGCATTTATTTAAAAAAAAAAAAAAAAAAAAACGCAAAAATTGAAAATTGATTTCTTTAAAAAACCCAAAGAAAATAATAAGGAATTCGAATAAGGTACCAAAATTAAAATTTCGACTTTCCGTTCTTGGTGCATTATTATCGAGATTTTAGGTACTCTCAATAGTCTGCACGTGTGGTAGACTCGAAACAACAAATCATCTCTTCCAAACCCTTTAAACGAGTAAGATATATCAAAATATTATCAGCAAGATATTTAGGATTTTATTTATGTATCCACTTACATACTCTGCCCTTTCTAATCTGATAATATATTATATCTGTAAACATTGCATAATTAGTACTACGGACAAGGTCGAATTCAGGGGAAGTACGGGGCCTCTTGATAAACCCCTCTCCCTAAAGTAAGAGTGTTTACTATTTAATAGGAAGTTTCGTCTAATGATCCATTATATTATGAAATAACGAAAACGATTTTTTTTCTAATTAATGATCATGTTTTAAATTTTTTTGAACTTTATAACGCTCATGTAAAGATGTTTAATACACTTTAGACACTTTGCAAAACCTTACTTGCATTCAACCGTTTTCGAGGATAACTCTTTTTAAAACTTCCATAAGACATCTATAAGTCTCCAGCTGGAGATGGACTCCACCTAATATGGATCCTGCTCCTACGACCGTGTAAATCTGGCCCTAATAATGGGATTGGGCACTTTCCGCAAAATGTCTAGCTGTGCAGTCTATTACAATCACCGATCTGTGAAGCTGTACATTACAGTATTACGTTTGTAGACAGAGTGCAGAAAGAAATGAAACAAAAACACGCGTATATTATTATGTTTACCGCACGCAAGACGTTCTCTTCGTCACTGTGTTGCTCTAACCTCCGTCAGATAAGAAAAAAAAAAAAACGACAGGAAAAATGAAAAATAAAATTAACTCGAGCAACACACAAATAGTATGCGTATAATACGTATATTGTCGTACACAGTATATTGTGCTCGCATAACGCGATGCTTGTATATGGGTAAATGTAATCATTGAATTCCTGATATTGACTTTCTTATGAAAGACAAACAAATTTGAAAAATCGCATTGAGTTTTTTCCAATTTTTACTTCTTTACCTTTTTGAACATGAATATAATAAACTTTATTTCTTAATAAAATATAAATTTAGAAGTTTTTATAATTAATCTCATATATTGAATGCGTTCCATATTATTAACATGTGACATACACATTGTATTATGAAACTATGAAAGGTACGATTTGACAAATGCAACAACAACTTATTTTCTATTAATAATTTTTAATATTTTTTTTTTTTTTTTGTAAATTATTACCACAGCTTTACGCTACAGCAATAACGTACACACATTATTTTTTTTCTATATAGGTTCCAAGTTTTCAAATTTGGAATTTTACTACTACAGTTTCAGAAAAAATTCAAAATAACCATTTCGTAAACCTCGTTTTTAGAAAAATATTGACGCTTTAATCTCTAATAAAGGTTAATCCATTCACTTTCTACGGTTTTTTTAAATTTGCGAATAATTATTTAATAATATTTTGTAATATACTTATATTGGTAATATTATAACTTATTTAAAACAATATTAATAAATAAATATTTTTTTCATCTGTATATTAAGTTAGTGGGCCTCGAAATTTCTCATTCAAAATCGGTGGGCCACATATCCAAAAAGGTTTGGGAACCACTGCGATAGAACCACTGCCGTGTTGAATAATATAAATAAATATTATATATTTAAATTTATTTATGTGCCGTACACGGTTATTGGTATTATACACTCCCTGGGGGGGGGAGGCACGACGAGGTGGCGATCACGAGGGGAACGGAGAAAACGTGTATGTGCCTTCGTATATTCGTGTAAGTGTATGTGTGTGAGCGTGTTATATGTCGGAAAAGGGGACGCCGGCGGCGTCGTGATATGAAAAAGAAAATGAAGAAAAATCACTATAGCCCGCACCTTCCCCTCGGATGTGTAATTTACCAAAAACTCTTCTCTCCCGCGCCGAGTCGTGGACGTGGATGGCGGTGGCATCGTCATCAGTGTGTTACGTACAGTCTCAGTCGTATAACACACATTCACTGTGGCGTTTATCGTTGACCATCCCCCTCCCCCGCCGCCGCCGCCGCCGCGAAGTCTGAACTATTCAAATATTTAACAGCATCTCGGCCGAAGCCGCCGCAGCCGCATTATCCGCCACCGCCGCCGTCGTTCACCACTCCCCAAAGCGATTTGCGCCAAGTTCACAGAGAGGTCATCTCGTTCGCACGATACGTACATACAACGTGTATTATATGCGTTTACCTACCTCGTGAAAATACAGTTTATCGGTTTAGCAGCATTGCAGTTCTCGTGGGAGAATATAATATAGATCAGAGGTTCTCAAACTTTTTAGGCCAGGCCCCCCACTTTGATCAAATCCAGACGTGGGCCCCCCCCCTCATAAAAGCAATTTTAACAGTCACGTTTAGAGTACCAAAAAGTCAAAAACAAATGCTAATATTTATACTCAAATAACCAATTTATTTCAAAATAAAATATATTTATTAAAAAAAGGTTTTAATCTATTGGTCACTTTTAATGTAATAGGTGAGTTTGTTTTTTTTTTTTCATCAAAAAGTTTGGTGAAACGAGGAGACACTCTTATACATTCTACAGGACGCGATCATTAATTATGCAAAATTCACATACCTTTTTCTGTCCTACCAATACAATGCTGATTTTTGAAATTTTCTTGTGCCCCTCTTATAAAGCTTTTGCGGCCCCCTAGAGGGTCACACCCCACACTTTGAGAACCTCTGATATAGATAATAAATACACGGACACACCATTCCTATAATACTAGCCCTACATAAAAATTTTCGGTCTTGCAGCATGCGGCGGACTTGGGTGATTATTTGTTTACATTATGTGATATGATAAGAAAACGGATTACATACGTATGTACTCTACATTGATGAGAATGATATAGTGGAACAACTAGGATTTTTTCTTCAAGGGGGGTGTCCACCTGTAAATGTCTACTATAATTATTTTAATATAAAATCATTATAATCAATGTTAATGGACACTTTACAAGAATTCATTAATTAAAAAAATGTCATATAGCAAAATCTAACTGCCTTTTCTACAAGTTAACATTTTTATAACGTTATTTGTATATAAATAAAATTTAGCATCGCATATTAAACAATATGAATTTTTAAAGCATGTTTCATATTTATTTCTGAATTATTAGAGGTTATAATTTTATAGTTAAAAGCGTTTATTTTTTTTTTCAATGCTCATTGATAAAATTTCCATAAATATGGTTTAAGGGGGGGGTGTCCAAACACTCAAAACACCCCCCCATTGGTTGGGCCACTGGAACGGTATAATCAAAAAGCCGGACATACTTCGCACGATGGGTGTACTTCGCACGACGGGTGGTATTCTCTTGACGGGCGTATTAAATTTTAAAGAAACGATAAATCATTTCTTCAGTAAAACGATTCTGAACAAAGGAAGTTAATAATATAAGAAAAAAAAAAAATGTTCGAAAAATGTCCAAACGTATTTTACGTTATATTATAATTTAAGTTTGACTTTATTTAAAATAAAAAATATTAATAAATAATAAAAAAGTTCTAAACATACAATACAAAACCATAATAATTTACATAATTTGGAGATTTCATCGGGCAGACAGTGGTGGCAGTTACAAGTGGGCAAGTTAGGTAACACACTAACAAAATATAAAATATAAACATCAAAATAAAATAATCAGAATTAATTCACTATACCTACACAAAGTAGTTGGGCTTACAAATACTTACTAATTACTTTAGTAAAAATAATGACAGGGTCAAAGTTAGATTTATGAAAAAAGTTCGGCTGCCGATAAGTCGACCACAGTTCGACGAATTAGGGATAATTAAGTTAATAATGACTTTCTCAAATTCCAATTTCGGGCTTACAAATATTTAGTAGTAATTACTTGCCAAATATCGCGGCAGGATCAAAAGTTGAAATTTTGAGAAATAGGTGGCCAACAAAAATTGGAACCCCCGCCTTCCAAACTTTACAATTAAAATTACGAACTAAACCGATCAGAATACGAAATACGGGATTTTATAGGATTTTTCGGTAGTGAGAACTTTTTTTTTTTTATGATTTATATTATTAATAAATTCCTCGCGTGTAGTATTTGCGTTTCGAATATAGAATATTCAATTTATTATTATTATTATTATTATTATTTTTATATATACACATAAAACCGTATACACATGAATGAAATCGATCCGAATTGAAAACAGTTTTTTATGAAACATGATTTTTTTTCCTTTGAAGTGTTTGAAACTATTTACCAGATAACTTTTATTTCCTTTACAAATAATATATTAGAGTATGTTTTGAAATAACATATTATTTTATTCTAAAAAATTAATAATTTAAGTAGTTATTGATATTTTTATCTTTTTTTTTTTTTTTTTATTCTGAGTGAAGCAAAGAGGCTGGAAGTGGATTTAAAAATGATGAATCTTTTTCATCTCCTTTTTGGGGAAACTTTTTTTTTCTACTCGAAAAAACAGTTGAAATCATTCGAATAATATATTATGTTCCTGGTAAAGAATTTTGTCCTCGTGGTATATCAAAAAATGTAATTTTTGAAATAACTCGAATTTTTCAAAAACAAGGGAAAACTGCCAAAAAATTGAGTCAAAACGGCAAAAAGTGCTATAAATTTGAATTAAAAAATAAATCGATTCTAAATTTGAACTTTTTCAATTTTAAATTACTGCCGATGGTAAATTTGATAAAATTTCCTCTATTGTTCTCCACTCAAACGCGCGCAAAACACTTAAAAAGTATTTAAAGTATAAGTATATTTTGCATTTATTTAATTCTTTTTTCGCTATAAGTGCATATTTTGGTTATATTTGAATTTTAAGTGCATAATTCACATATTTTAGATCAAAAAAAAAAAAAAAAGAAAAGAAAAGAAATTTCATAAATAATATGGAAGAAGAATATTAATAAAATACTTATTAAAATATAAATTACAACACAATTTTTAAATATTTTGAGTTTTTACAGTACAATTGACGTTTTATAAGAAAAATATTTTAATATTTTTGCATATTTTTAGAGCAAATTTAGTACATTTTTAGAGCATAAATACATGCATATTTTAAGTTTTTTTAGAGCTATAAGTAAGCGCCCAGCTCTAGTTATCACGCGGTATGTATTTCCGACGAGTTTTGCTCCAAACAAATTCAACGTATTTATGATACTATACGTTAGTTGTATTCCAAAAGTCTCGTTTTGGAACACTGCTGCAGATACTCGCGTGCCAAGAAGGAACTTCACCCACACGGCGTATACAATCGGGTCGCCGGCAGGTGGCGGAGAACGTTTTCTCCAATGCCGGCCGCGAGGTGGTATGTGACGGGCTTTTTAATAAACCGCATTACGCTTTTGGATTCCCGAGGGAAAACAAAGGTCACGAGGTCGAGGATGCGAGAGCACGAATAAATATTGTACCAAACAATGCGATATATATTCATATATATATATATATATTAAACACACACACATAGACATTTACGGAGCCTGATTTAGAATTATTGAGGCCCGGGACAAAATTTAAAAAAACCGGACATACTTCGCACGGCGGGTGGGATTCTCTTGACGGGTGTATTGAATTTTAAAGAAACGATAAATCATTTCGTCAATAAAACGATTCTGAACGAGGGAAGTTAATAATATAACAAATAAATGAGAACAAAAAATGTTAGGAAAATGTTCAACATTTTTTTTTTTCACATTTTCAACATTTTCTTGCGCCTAAATCTTTTTTATATTATTTTCTATCTATGTTTAAATTTTCATATAGTTCGGATCAAAAAATGATGGTTTCCGAGTCGTTTTTGTCAAATTTTTGGTAATTTTTTCCAAAAAAAAAAATTGAAGAATTGAGAAATTCAAAAAATGACCTCTCTAAAGTACAATTTAGAGGCAAATCCGGTTTCAAAAAGTCACTGATCGAAACTTTTGGATAAGTATTTCCATACGAAAAATTGTACACACAGAAAAAAAATAAATAAACATCATTGTAAAAACACTAGCTTCTTCACTTCGTTCAGAATCTTAAATTGTACCTAGTATTATTAATTGTAAATAAAATCATATTTTGTAAATATAATAACCAGTCAATACTGAATAATAGAGTGAATAATTTTTTAATGTAAGTAATATAAAATCTCCACAACTTTTAAACATTTTTTTTTTTTTTTTTTGTGTAAAAATAACACTCAGTCCACAGTCAATTATAATATTGATAAATAATAATATACCATTTTAGTACGAGTAAGTATTTCTTATCTGTTTGATTTACATTTTGTCACAGTGAAAAATATTATTGATATTTTTGAATGTGCATTTTTTTTTTTTTATTTTTTTTTTTTAATACTTATAGATTAATTAAAATTTAAATAATAATTCAATTCTGTTTGTTGGCCCCTGATCCGCATGGCCCCTGGACGGATACTCATAATGTCCTTGCATAAATATGGCCCTGGATATTGATTTAACTGACTTATAATATATTCTTCTTCTGATCTTCCAGCAGCTCATCTTACCACTTGGTACCTACACTGGTATCGATTGATTATTTTTTGTTATTATTTATAGGCCAAAAAAAAAAAAATAATAATTACACAGTAGCTGATATCGTTTCGATAAATTTACGCTTTTTTTTTTTATTTTAATCAACAAAAAATTATTTAGTTTAAAATACCATAAGGTTAGGTTAATTGACATTGTTCACATTCAACGCTGTAAACTATGGCAGTATAATCACGTTCTATATATTTCGCTCGTACACGCGAGCTTGATCCCTTTTATAATACCGAAACGTGGCATTTCACGAAAACAAAATATTATTTTCATCCCTCTAGTAGGATATTATTTCGATGTAAAATCGAAAAACACAAAAAACAATTTATAGAATTTGATAATATTTCATATAATATGTATGCATGCATCCCTCATCTCACTCGTCTTTACAAAAAAATTTTGTTTTACTATAGACTTTTTATTTAAGTGACACAAATGTTTAATGAACAAAAACGTAGTGTGAGAACCGCTTTATCAGTGCATTAAATTACATACTTAGTTTAATAAAAACTATAATAATTTTATGGTTTTTTCACAAAATTATTTTAATATCTTTAGAGCAAAAAATTATTATTGGTGTACTTATCATTTTTTTGTTAACTAATAAATTATTGAAATTTATTGTCACAACTATTTAAAACACTATAACATAATATGATCCACAAAAAAATTAACCATTTACCGTTAATGAGTTAGTCTTTTGCTCTAAGCTGACAATAAATTGTTCGGAATGTTATCATCACTGACTTATTTTTATATTAATATCAAAATTGGGAAATATTTTCAAAAATTACAAAACACGCTATAGTAAAACTGTACGCACGTATATACTACAGTAAAATTATATTTACGATCGTGTAAGCAATAAATTTTGGCTTACTTAGGGATTTTTTCTTAAAAAGCACAAAGCATAATTTATTTACATTCGTGTCGGATCTTTGGTGGCCAGCCAACAATTTATTATATCCAAATGACTTCTCGTCTAGTCCTCTAATCGACGAAAAGTAAAAATATATATATATTTTTTTTAATATCAATTAAAACATCTGTTTAGCATGAAAGTTATTATTTATGAATATTTGTATAAGAACCAAAATGTGGAAATATTGAAATTTTCAAAGTAAAATAAATATGTTAAATATATTTTCCTCTAGATCAGAGGTTCCCAAATTGTGGGTCGCGACCCAAAAGTGGGTCGTGATTAAATTTTTGGTGGGTTACGTTAAATTTTAGTTTCTGAGTAAAGTGAAGAAGCTAGTTTTTTTTACTATGATGTTTATTTTTTTTCGGTATGGTACTTTAGGGTGTTTATTATTCAAACTTTGAGAAAAACAGCCCTAAATTAGACAAAAATGGAATTGAAACTTTATATAAATTTAAATATAGACTGCAGACAATAATATGAAAAATATTTTTGTAGAAGAAATTTTATTGAGTTAAGAACAATTATTCTTTTAATAGTATATACTCATATAATTTTAAATATTTATCACACATTTTTTGTAATAAATAAATGAATAATTAGAGTTATTTAACAGTTGTAGATATTATTAGATAAAAATTTAAATTCAGAATGCTTTTTTTTATTCAGTATCTTAATCAAGTAAAATAACAAAAAAAAACATTTGGTTATTGTTGTGGGTCGCCAAAATTGAAAAAAATGACCAAAATGGGTCGTACCAAAAAAAGTTTGGGAACCTCTGCTCTAGATAGTACTTAAAAGAGGTTTTTTTTAAAAAATTCTCAATGGTTTTATCAAAATTTGGGAAAAACTACTGGAAATTAAAAAAAAAAAAAAATACACACCTTTTAAATCTCACCCGAGGACCTATATGTGGCGGGGGAAGTATGTCCGGCCTTTTATTATTAATACTATGTTGAAGTGAAACGATGTTTTCGCATATACACAAAACTCAGAAGATTCGCATCACACAGGAATCATGAAAAAATAATAATAGTAATAATACACATCCTTTCTCGTCAATGGAACAAACGCGCTGCAGACCTTATCATAACTGGGTCAAGGAGTCGAGGAAAAAATAACAACTATATACACGTAATAGGGTTTTTGAGTACCTACTTAAGTATATTCGTGTCTGTGAGTGGGAAATATTATAATAATATATTTTGCATACTGTGTTTGCAGTATACGCGGTCGTCCTGTTAGATTTTTAGATTCTGGACGAGGCTGAAGAAGCTAGTGTTTTTACAATGATGTTTATTTATTTATTTTTTTTTTTTCTGTGTACAACTTTTTGTATGAAAATACTTGTCCAAAAGTAAACTTTTTGAAACCGGATTTGCCTCTAGAGGTCATTTTTTGAATTTCTCAATTCTTAATTTTTTTTTTTTTTTTTGGAAAAAACTTTCCAAAATTTGACAGAAACGACTCGGAAACTATAATTTTTTGATCCGATCTATATGAAAATTTAAATATAGATAGAAAATCATATAAGAAAGATTTTGGCGCAAGAAAATTTTGAAAATGTGAAAAAAAAATTTTGGACATTTTTCTAACATTTTTTTTTCTCATTTATTTTTTAT
>JAIPRM010010289.1:0-13906 GCA_025469315.1 Stegophylla sp. TES_Ste_2020
TATTTTGTTGTACACACAGATATTATAATATATATATATATATATATTATATATATATTATATATATATATATATATATATATATATATATATATATATGATAGCAGGTACTTGCATTATATATTAGTTTATTATTATACTACGTTATTAAAAAAATATCTTATCTTATGAAATTTAATATTTCATACTAGTGTGCAGACATTAGGACTGATGAACAACAGAAAAAAAATAAAATCTGTATTGCTTTGGTTATTTATGTCCTTCGTCTACGATTGACGATTATATTACTTCAGTAATAGTCTCTCCACTCTCACTCAAAACACCCGCAGTATAAAAATCATGTCACAGCTGACATTGAATTGTTGTTGCAAATAATAAACAAAACTTTTTGGAAACGTGGGAGAGTATTCACACTGCATGACCTTGTGTTTAGTGTACCGTACAACCAACCGGCTGCATAAAAGTGTGGTTAGGTAGGAGAACGAATCCATTGTGCCTAATACATATTGTATATTCGTGCTAGTCTATTAAGTGCAAAATAATAATGTACATCTATAGCTGAAGTAGGAAGGAGATTATGTTTTTATAAATTACCCCACTCCCCTATAGTGGTATTCTATTCAATTACCGATATCCGGTCAAAGAAAATAAAAATATAGCATCCTTCTACGGATGAAAAAAATTAAGAAATTACTATATGAGTCGTCTAAAAATGAAAATTCGCGACACTTTATCAGTTTTTATGTATTAAACTTGTTTCGGAGTAGAAATTATTTTTGACTGAACAAGTACACATGCGAGGAATCATTATGATTTCTCAGTAATTTTCGTTACGATAATATTTTAAAAAGCGAATAAAAGCGACAAGTCAAAGGAGTTATAATCGAAATCTATTCGAAAGTCATAATTTATTAATGCATGAACATATTTTATTTTTAATATAATACACCATTAGAGACCTTGATGCCTCAGTACTCTATATAGTCTATACGAAATCATCCATAATAATCAATAAACGAATCATGTATAAATTACACAGGACGATAATAATAATAATAATAATAATAATAAAATCCAAATATGGATGAATTTAAAATAAGATCTATGCACTGAGGCGTAGTCAGATGAATGTCAACTATAGGACTACAGTAGAGTGACCATACGTCCTGATTGATACAGGATTGTCCTTTATTTCGGCTCTGTGTCCTGTTATCCTGACAAACTTCTCTCAGGATGCTTTTTGCCCCATAATTTCAAGTCTGTCCCATATTAATTCCATTTTTTGACTTGCTGTTGATTTAAAATTTTTGAAATGAAATTATTGAATAAAATAATGTAAGAATCTAGAAATATTGTGGATACCATTAGATTAATTATAATCGTAAAATGAATCAACAAGTTTTTTTTAAAAAGTAAAGTATACAATGTACACGAATAAAGGATCCGAAGAAATTTTAAAAAGTATCAATTTAGTTTAATTATGTTGTTTTATGTTTTTCAAAATAATATTTTTATGTGATTAAATTTAATCTATAATAGGTAGTTTAAAAATTATACTTTTTACGATTCAAAAACATAAAAAAAAAAAATTATTTATTTATTTATAAATGTATATATATGTAATAAATACTTATTTATTTAAAAATATTATGAAAAATATTTTTATCCTGTACTTTATTTTCTTAAATATGGTCACCCTAGACTACAGGAATAACTACTACTATACTTTTTTTGATAATATTGTTATTATGTAATTTTTTATGTAAATAATAAGTAAATGTCAATAAAATGGACTCATTGTTTGTTTGTTAAATAATAATATTCAACAAGTATTCACGGGACAGTTGAAACTGAAATTCGACATCGGAAAGAACCGTTTATTTTGAACGCATTATTTTTCACAGTTTCCTTTTCCAACGATTCTAATATTTGTATACAGATTTAAAACGCACTTTTTAGTTTATTTCAAAGTATTATCACAAAATGTGCAATTTTTCACATGAATAAAAGTAAAAAATAATCGTCGAGCAAATTACGTTCTAATGCAAAGTTAAAATACAAGATACGGAAAAATAGATCGTCATCCATATTGTTATTGATAACACTAAATAGATAGTAAAATATTTAGACCGGGTCAATGTGGCAATTACGAAATCGTAAATAACGATTATTTATACGTCGATATCATAACCAATACTTTTTTAGGTAGGTATATTTTATTATTATACACATAATATATTCACTATTTATGTATCTGTGCGTTATAGAAAATAAATAACGTTAAATTATTATCATCTATTATTGACGTTATAATCAGAATAGATTATTGCTAGAAAATATTATATCACATTAGCATTGTACTTGATTGTCCGAGATATAATACAATTATTATTCTCATTTAACATAAAAGTTGCTAAAGATTTATTTTGTCACAAACAATGTATGAAATGCATGTATTACAACACATAGTATAACGTGAGACGTGTGTACTAATGTTTGCGTACTTTATTTTCATTTTTAGTGCGATGAAAAGAGTACTTCGTTAGCACATCGTTTACCACATACACCTACGCGTACATTAATGCTCAGTCAGACACTCGGAAATCGTTCACTTTGGACACTTATAGTGCCGGGGCACTGTTCTGTAGTACTTAATATTTCTCGAACGATTTTTGCGGGAAAACGATTTTGTGTTTCAATCATTAAATAATGCCATTTGAAAGTTTTTATCGTGCACACGGAAATTTTTGTTATTTATATTTTGTATATATATATAAATCAGTGAGTGATCCAGTAACAGATTTTGGAAGGTAAAAAAATCCTGCATAATTTTTTTACTATACTTAAGTTTGTATATTCAATCGCCCAAGGGTATATACCATTTTAACTTACTCATAAGAAGTATTTCATAAAAATGATTTTCTGTATTGTAAATAAAAGATAACGAAGCTATAGATGAAACGCTGAAATTGATTATAATGACAAATCAGTAAACCAGTAATAATTATTAGTTGCGCCTCTATTTGCTGAAATTATACTGAAGGATTAAGTATATTTAATGATTATAATTTCAAAACAAAAATATGGTTATACTACTTCTAATGTTGATTGTTAATTATTTTAATATTGTAAAATCTATTAAAAATCAACCATTGCGATTATATTCGAGTGAAATAGTTTTTTTTGAAACTTGAAAGGACTGAAAAAAAAGAATGATACAGAGTTGCGGTCGAAATTAAATCAGGTAAAAATACAAATCCTAGTTGCGGTTAGGATCAAAACAAGTATAAAAAGAAAATTTCGGACATACTTCTACAATGGGCAAACATTGAAAAAAATTTAAAACAGGAATACGTATTTTATTATGAAAAAAACACGTTAGAAACAATTGGCAAAAAAAAAAAAAAAATGCATTAAATATAACTATATTATTTTATTAATTATAAAACGAATATCATACACATATGAACAAATTTTTATACTAAATTTTAATTATGTTATTTAATTTCAATTCTTTTGTACCGCAATTCAGAAATTGATTAAGATATCAATAGAAAATAAAAACTTTTAATATATAATAAGAACCCCCCCGGAAAAATTTGAAAATACGCCACTGGATATTACCGTTGGTGGTCAGGAAGTCTCTTTTGCCCTCCCCAGCTGGATCCGCCACTGATACATACATATATATATATACACACACATATTTTTGTATTCTCAAAACTAAACACAATAACAGGCGTTTACCTTGTAGCATGTAGATTGTAGCTTGATACTCGGCCAATTTTTCGTCCACGTATTCCTGCGATTGCGACGCGATTATTTCTGCGGTCGATCGGCCGTCGGTGGCGTTGTCTTCGTCCGACCATTGTTGCGGAGACGGAGCTTCGAGCACCACGAACTCTGCGGGTCTGTACGGCATTGTTGACGCGGATTGTTCGTACACTTGCGGAGACGGACACTTGAGAACAAAACGCGTAAGTCTTCGGTCGAAAACCGTGTTTTTTTTTAGCGTACTTACCGGTGACGGGTATCTGTAGGGCTGCGGCGCGATGGTCAACGGAGATGACGTGGGTCTCATCGGTTTCGGGCAAGGAATGTACGGCGGCGGCAGGCGATGAATCGGCGAGTGTCGTGTCGGGGTGGCTGGTCGGAAAGACACGGGAGGTGAAGTCACCGACGGCACCGGTGCCCAGCCTTTTGGATGTGCCGGCGGCCTCGACATTGTACTGAGTCCACAGAATCACACCTAAAACGAATAATTCATTATTAACACGCAATAGTGTTAACGAATCTGTTGGGAAATAATCGAGATTTGAAAACTACGCGATTGATATTATCGTACGTGGACACCGAGGACGTGTATAAAAAAAATATTAATAATTTTCACTGGTGTTTTCGTGTATTATACCGTCTTATTATTATTATTATTTTTTTAAAATTTTTATTGTAATAATTAAATATAACTTATATGAAATAATTAAATAATTTGGTTACAATAAAATATTTACCTCCTTTAAGCGCAATGCTTGTGTTGGTGGTAGAGTTACATTTAAATAATATAATACAATTAAAATTATACTCAATAAACTAAATAATAATATAAGATTACAATTTAATAGATTTAATTAGAAAAATGATTTTTTAACGACATCAGGTATTACAAATTCCAAAAAATGTTATTAAAATGACAAAATTTATATTTACATGACAATTTCTTAATCTATTAACGAAAATAGCCATAACTGAATTTGTTTTTTTGTTTTTAGATTCTGAACGAAGTTTTTACAATGATGTTTATTTTTTTATTTTTTTTTCTGTATACAACTTTTCGTATGGAAATACTTGTCCAAAAATTTCGATCAGTAACTTTTTGAAACCGGATTTGCCTCTAGATGGTACTTTAGAGAGGTCATTTTTTGAATTTCTCAATTTTTCAATTTTTTTTTTTATGGAAAAAACTACCCAAAATTTGATAAAAACGACTCGGAAACCATCATTTTTTGATCCGAACTATATGTAAATTTAAACATAGATAGAAAATAATATAAGAAAGATTTTAGCGCAACAAAATTTTGAAAATGTGAAAAAAAAATTTTAGACATTTTTCTAACATTTTTTTTTTCTTATTTTTTTTTTATATTATTAACTTCCCTCTTTCAGAATCGTTTTATTGAAGAAATGATTTATCGTTTCTTTAAAATTTAATACACCCGTCAAGAGAATCCCACCCGACGTGCAAAGAACACTTCGACGAGCGAAGTACACACTTTTTCTTTTTCGTCGCTGTTGTTTTCGTATTTCAAACGATTTCTTCGAACACCGTTTAATAATTTTGACGCGTACAATGTACATATCGCCCCAAAAAATTGTTCATCGTTTATATTATTTTCTCTTACATTTCTTTTTTTATCATGAAATATAGTCAATACTGATGTTGCAGCTTCAACGTCTTGTTCAAAGAGAAATCGTGTCGTTACGCTATAAAACGGTATATTGACGAATATTTATACTAATAGATATTGTAATTTATTCGTTTAGTCATTATTAGTATCCTTCGACGATTTACTCGCTGCGATTTAACGCTATATACCTCCTAATGCATACTTTTTAATTTTAGATATTGAGTGGAGGAAAGAAGCTATAGTGTTGTTACAATGATGTTTATTATTTTTTTCTTCTACAAACACTTTTTTGTACATAAATACATGTAGAAAATTTTCATTCAGCACAATTTTGGATCAAAAATCGACTCTAGAAGGTATTTTATAGAGATCATTTTTTGAAATTTTCAATAAACCTCAAAATTGCCCAAAATGCCTTTTAAACATTTTTTTCTATCCACACTTTTGAAGATTTAAATATAGATAAAAAATGACATGAAGAATATTTTGTTAAAAGAAAATGTTTAATGAATGAAAATTTGTATTTTTTTCTAACCTTTATTTTTTATCAAATATTATTTTTCCTCTTCACAGTTCTTTGTTTGTAGATTTTTTTTTTTATATTTTTTTATTCTTTTATACAATTTACAATAATTATTATTGTGTATTAACTGGAGGTCAGCTAAAAATAGTTTTATTAAAGAAGAAAATGATTTTTCTTTTTTCTTTTAAAATTAAGCATACCCTCCAAAATATCCCATCCGAGGAGCGAAGAATATCCATGGTGTGAAGTATACCGACTTTTTCGTGTAAAATTTAACAATAATATTTGATTCAATTTTGAAACGGATAAAATATTTTGGAAGAATAAAATAAAATAATATTAAAAAAATTATTTAATGTAATTACCACCGAGAACCGAATATGATACGTTGGCAAGGTCGTAGCCCATTCGGCGGCTCCCGTTTTACAAAAAGGTCAATTCCTAAACGGCTCCCGTCTAAGGTCTAACGAACAATTAAATTCCTTAACGGCTCCGGTTTTTTACAACACAAGTTCCTTCTCACTTTATACAAACTTAGAACTGTATCAAAAGAGGTGTGGTTAAAAATGTCTTGGTATACACTATGTAAATTAGTAAATTATTAAAATTATATGAAAAAAGGCGTATTGTATAATATTAAATTTTAAATTTTTAACGTTAAAAAAATATAAAAATATGTAAAAAAATGTATGAATTAAAATATTTAAAAAAAAATCATATATCAGGTAAATTTGTTAGGTACAATTATTTTATATAGTCTATGCACACTATTTTATTTGATGAAAACTCGTAAATGATTTTTTCGACGAGTTTTTGTTTTTTTTCGATCTCGGTGTATTAAAATGACTTCGAGCTTTAATTTGCGTTTCAGATTGTATTGTAGAGTTTGCAATTATACAATTATACCTGTTTGTACATTTTTTTTTCGACGGGAGCCATTTGGAAATTTATCTGTTCGTAAAATCTTTTTTGATGGGAGCCATTTGGAAATAAGCGAACAATAGACAGGAGCCGTTTGGGATCCGACGGTTGGCACTGGATAATGATGGTATATGACTGTTTTGATTTAGCTTTGAAAATGATGACTAATGAGCAATTTTTAATCGTTAAGTAAGATTCCGAAATGATGTTAATGTATTATTTCAACCTTATAAAACTAATTAAAAACGGGATTCTTATTTATTTCCGATTTTGGATACTCTTTGGATTTATTACAGAATTTTTAAACATTCAAAAGCGTAAAAATATAATCCACAAACCTATGTTATTCATCTTGATAATTTGTAAAATAAATTTACAGAACAAAAAAACGTATAGAAAAATTAACAACAATAAATTTTAATTAATTTAAAACAAAATTATCATTTGTCGATATACCTCATATTGCACTAGATACAATACAGAACCGTAGAATTTAAAGCCATTAAATACTGATCAGTAAGCTGAAAATTAAACCAATATACAAATACATATAATTCTTCCAATAACATGGCTGAGATAACATGACATTCCTTTAAAAATTATAAATATTTTAATTTACATATTGATCATTCTCCCAATTATAATTTAAAACACCGCGTACAGAAAAAAAAAATTAATTTTATAACCAGATAATAATACCAATTAGTTACATATCAGATAGCGTATACACTATTGATACCCAATACAAATTATTATATACTTTATATTATGATTAATTGGGAATATATTTTATATAGAACGTATAGTATGACGTAGAGTGCTACGCAGCCTATAATTTACAATCTATTTTATAGACACCACTATTCATCATATTATAGATACTGAAGTCTAACTAGGTCTGAGGTTTAATAGTTGTTAATTTTATCAATCCTGGTGGCGCGTACATAATATAACTTACGTCATAAAACGAATCACGAATCACGTTGGATTTACAGGGAATAAACCCAAAGACTCAACTAGGATGGGGGGGGGGGTCTTTAGCAACCACAGACTTAATATTAGTGACTCCAAAAATTAAAACTATAATATTTTATTCTTGATTTTAGATTCTGGTTGAACCGAGTTTGGATCAAAAAATAATGGTTTCCGAGTCTTTTTTGTCAATTTTGGGTAGTATTTAAAAAAAACTTGAAGAATTGAGAAATTCAAAAAATGACCTCTCTAAAGTACCAACTAGAAATAAATCCAAATTCAAAAAGTTTCCGATCGAAGCTTTTAGACAAGTAGATCCATACGAAAAAGTATTCACAGGAAAAAAAACATTATTGTAAAAACGCTAGCTTCTTCACTTCGTTTAGAATCTAAAAATAAAAACATCACGTACATTTTTAAAATATTGTTTAATTTGTTGTAAAATATAGAGTTAGAACTAATTAAATTTTAAAATAAAACCGGCACGATTAATTGGTTTAATGGAATTCGTTAACTAGTTAACTGATTAAAGTTAGTATAAATACTTGATAATGTAAATTGTAAAAGCTTCAATGTTTTGTTTTAAAGTTTCATTCGTTAAAATATGAATAAAGTTATTATAAAAATAATAAATTATATTTTAAAATGTCAGCAAGAATTTTATGAGACAAAATCTTTCACTAATAATATTTTTCAAAACAAAATTACCGAAGATGACCTAGTTGTTTGGCAAACGATTCAAATCGCGAAGAAAATGTGACAGCTTTTTTTTTAACTTTTTTTTTTTATAGCTACGTCGATTCAATATGTTTCAAAATATTAAATTATAAAATGAAGACGAACTACTAAATAAATATTGTGAATTCTTACGAATCGCACAAACTTTAAAATATAATCGTTTTCAGCGCTAGATGGTATTTTATACTCAACATTTTTAGAAATTCGCATTATTTCAAAGGCCTATTTAATTTGTAGCTTTGATTTTTGGCCATTGTTAAGCCCATTGTGGCCATGGTAGCCATGGCTGTAGCTATGGTAATCATTTTTACCATGATAATCATTATATCCATTGAAACCATAGTAACACAATACTCAATAAATGTTAACACATTTGTATAAACACTACTCAGTATCGTTTTATTGAAGAAATGAGTTATAGCTTTTTTTAAATTGAATACACCGACTAAGAATATCCCACCCGAAAAACGAAGTATGTCAATGGTGCGAAGTTGTCCGGCCTTTTATAAACATTTAATTTAAAGTATTAAGGATAACAATCTCTTGGACACATATTTAGTTACCTACGTAGTACGTAATTAATATGAATCTACACTATTAACCTTTATTTAGAAGTATTTAGTAAAAATGTTTTTAGGCATGTACACTTTTTTAGAGTTGAAAATGCAGTTTCACAAGTCAAAATAAATAAAAGTATAATCCTGTTGAATATTTGAATAAGATTTAATTTTTTCAATTATGGATATTAAACAAAATTAAACAACCCCCCCTCCCCTACTAAAATTTCGGGACCACCTTGGGAGTTGTGACCTCCAGAGAGCGCACCACGCTAGAATAGATATTTATTACTGTAATTAATTTTTTCTTGGTTGTTAATACGGCTAAGCTGTTGCTGTGGTTGTTGAGCATTTATTGACAGACAACATCGAAATTTGTTTTAAATAAAACAATACAAAAATTTTAAAAAGTACTCACTTAGTATCTGATAATATAAAACACTTAAAATTATCGGCTCTTATACTTTATTTTTGGCATGCCAAATTATACATTTAAAAAAAAGTTTGGTGCGAATACACACCCTGTCCCCTTCCAAATGACGCCTTTGGCTATATAATACGGTAAACGTTTGGGTGAGTATTAATTATGGTTCGCGTTTTAATGAACATAACTGCTGTCTGTTTAGGACTTTAGTTCGATTAAATATAATAACAAACGAGATAAACATCGTTCTTAATTAGGTATCTACCTCGAAAAAGTATTTCAAATAAAGAATAAAAAAAAAACCCCTTCCTACGACCGTTTAATAACAATAAATAATGTCTGTAAGTAGTTGGCGAACACATTACATATTATTTCGTTGGAACTATAATATTATATATATATAGCAATTGAAACTGCACGGTGGTGCACGCTATGAAAATGTGGGATGGAGTGTAGTGCGACAATATTATAGTAATAATAATATACCACCGCTGTAGTTAACCGTGGCCGTTTCCTATGCAAATCTTTTAAAACACTGTTACCGACCATTCATTAAAATGTATTTATAGTCTCTTCCGAGATCAGTGTAAAAGACTAGAGTAATCACGAGCAATTTGTTTCGGCGGACATACAAAATAATGTGTATAAGAGAATTATACAAAGTAAAGAAAAATAAATTCATATTTTTTTTTATTTTTTTTTTGGTCAGCGCACACGTATTATGACGTTAGCCGTTGCATAACACTGGTAAATCCGGCGAAAGAACAAAATAACGTCTATTAAATTTTGGAACTAAAAGCTCAAATAATACCCCAAAAACTATAAACTACCTTAGAAAATGACCTAATAATTTTTTATTCTCATTTATAATAGGACATGAAACGAATTTGTGACAAACAAGCAATCACACAGCAAGCTTTAGAAAATAACGCAATCTGCATCAAAATCCCAGTCCATGTTATAAACATGTATAGTTATGACTTGACCTTACCTATTACTTATAGAAAGTCATACATCGTACCACGGGTATTCTACCCTCCTCGGATGAGAGATTTGTGTAAGTGAAAGATAGGGGGGATGTCAAGAATTTTGAATCGACGATTTATATGATTAATTCCACTAGAATCAAGATATTTTAATATTAAGTTAACTGGTATTGTAAATTTGGAAACGATGATTGCATTTGACAAAAGATTCAGAACGAAGCGCGGCTGACAATTGAATAGTTGTTTTTTTTTTTTTTTTTAAAATGCTAAATCCTAAGATGTAATAATTTAACGAGATTTCCAAGTTTTTATTAGTTTAGCAACTAATAATAGAATGCGTGTAGCTTTAATTATTTGTGAAAATGATTAATTTTACAGTGTTGTGACATTTAAAGGTCCTATAATTAGAAATTGGCTGAACCGATTAAAAGAAAACACAAATATATAAGTAGATAAATATGTATTGCATATATTTATACAAGTACAGTTGTATACGATTTTTAAGTCTTAAAACAAAAAAAATGCTAATATCATGATATAATAACAAAAAAACGGCCATTATTCATAATTAGAGTCGTTTCAAATATATATCTAACTATAAATTTGTGTAAAAAAGAAATACATTAAAATATATAGAATACTTCCGAATTTTTTCATTTTACCCAAAAATTTATCTTAAAACTTTGTCAAGTCTGTGCAGCATTATAAAATAGCTGGTGCAAACTTCTAATTTCGAGTAGAAATTCAAAAAACTTTCTTTAAAGTATCAACTAAAAGCAAATCTGGTTTTAAAAAGTTGCTGATTGAGACTTTGAGACAAGTAGTTCTATACAAAAAAGTGTTCACAGAAAAAAAAATAAAAAAAAAAAACATCATTGTAAAAACACTAGCTTATTCATATTGTCCAGAATCTAAAATTTGGACATTTTTGTAACACTTTTTTTTTCTCATTAATAGTTTTTCTTTTCTTTATTCATTAGACAAAAAAAAAAAAAAAAAATGTAAAAGTGAAGTATAAACAGGAAAGCTGGACTCCTTAGCATCACAGATATTCTTCGCTCTTCGGGTCAGATACTTTTGGTGGATGTGTTGAAAATGACGACTATTATTGTTCTTTATATTTTTAACTTTATTCAGAATAAAAAAAATATCCGTACGTAAGTTCCTACACGAAAAAGAATATTGGCTCCTGTAATATATAACCATGTTATGTACCACGGTTTCATGGCTGTGCACCGACTACGTAGTTTAGTTTACCGTTTACTTAGTCGACTCCACTTCACTCCGCAAATCAAAAATATCCCTCGACTTGCTGTGCAACGTGGGGACATTCCGTTTTTCAAAGTCGGGATGATTTTTTTTTTGCCCTTATCACTTTGTCGGAGAACCGAATGAGCCCCCTCCCTACTATCTACTATCTTGGCTTATCTTTATTACCTACAATACAAAATAATGTTAATATAACGTATTTATATTTATATCGATGGAATTCTACTAAAATTGAATTAAACTTTTTAGAATATAACACAAAAACAAACAAATTTTAACCACATCAGTTTTAAGTTGTGTTGTGTCTAAGTCTGATTTAAGTGGGAAGGAAATTTGTTTGATTGAAATTATTATTGTTTTCCATATTATAGGCAGTGATATAATAATAGTTTTTTTTAGACCAAGGGAGGGTGATAAACTGTAAGTGTAGGAATTACGTACAGGCGCATTTTTTTCTCGTGTAGGAACTTACATGTGTAACCGTATACCTGTTATGTTTCGTGTAGGAGCTTATTAAACCCCGTTCTTAAAAGAATATTATATAAAAGTGGTTTTCTGATTATGTTTCTCTCCGAATTGTTTTTAGATGTGTAACGGAGAGAATCTCTATTTATTTTTATATATTTTTTTATTATTATTGTACCTATTTTTAATACATGCTCGTACAAGCGTTTTAAAATTTAGGTTAGATCGATACACGATAAACCGAAAAACGTTGGTGGATCACACGCATTGCAAAACTCTAGTAATAAAACGACTTTACTACTACCGTATACCACCCACAACTAAAAATAAAAAAAAAAACATCATAATACAAAAGGTTCAAATCTGATGCAAAATATACGCTGTCGGCTAATCAGATAACGAACTATTATATAATCGTTCTCAGTTGATAGTGCAGTACACTAAACGTGCACTAACGACTGACATTTGAAAATCAGAAAATTGGAAAAAGTTCAAAAATAGTGTCATAAAATACAACAAAATGATTAATCCTGCAAAAGAGGGATTGTTGAACTTAGAGTGTGTACTAAATATATATATATATATATGTAACCAAATAAAAATCATACAGTTATAAATAACGATACGAGCAAAAATGTTTGCATTCACAGTAAAAACGTCAATAAAATTAATATTTAGTAACGTATAAACGTATCCTAGAAAATGATTTCCAAATAAACCTTGTAATACATTATTTATAAATACGTGTATTTGTCTTTTAAACATATTTTTAAACAATCACTTTTTTTTTTTTAATCAAATTCCGATGATCCTCCTAATAATATGATTTTAATAAATAAGTGTACTTTTTCGATATAAGGTCGATTAATAATAGTAAAAATAATAATTAATGCGTAAATTGTGCCAAGTAGAGTAAAAAAAGAAAAAAAAATCACTTAAAAATATATAGCGCTGGTAAAGTCTATAATAATGACCTCGATACGAAACATGAGTAATGATCATAAAAATAGAGTGATGAGAAAATGACACCGAACGCACTAAACTTGTAATTAGCATTTTATATTGTGCGCTGGAAGGAAAATCGTTTTACGACGACAACGCGATATGCGCGTAATTATGTTGCAAAAATTTTAATTTAGAAATGTATTTTAGAATAAAGCGGTGTTAAATATCAAAAATAACAAACGGTTTTAAATGTATGTACACTCACTCATATGGTGATATAAAAATGCTAAACTTTAAAAAAAAAAAAAACATCTTAATTACATTTAAATTCTAAATTAAAAGAATGCATGATAACACTCACACAAAATCACTACGGAAATGTAAGTTTCTTAAACTATTTTTAATTTTTGTAAATATCAGTTTCCAAACTAAATAGTCACGTCTAACAACCCTGAATCCAAATAAATTGTATTCACTATTAGAGGGGTTGAATCCCGTTCTAAACGACTAAACCTACTGATTCGGTCACGATCACGTGATGTTCTAAAATGTAATCATACTCCTATAATTCATAACTAGGGCTCGGAAGTTGTAGGAATTGCATATTGCTCTGTATGCTCTCAATTTATAGCAGACCTAGCTAGAAATCTGAAGTATACAATGGCGAGTTAAAAAATTGAAAATTAAAAATGCATATTTTG
>JAIPRM010010290.1:0-13904 GCA_025469315.1 Stegophylla sp. TES_Ste_2020
GTTCAGAATCGTTTTACTGAAGAAATGATTTATCGTTTCTTTAAAATTTAATACGCCCGTCAAGAGAATACCACCCGTCGTGCGAAGTACACCCATCGTGCGAAGTATGTCCGGCTTTTTATTAATTTAAAGACTCAATAGAATATTAATTGATTATTATTGTACAAATCACTAATTGTACAATGTTTTATGTTACTGTACAAAGTAACTAGATTGTACAGCAACATTGTACAGTTTGCGATTTGTACAATAATCGCTGTACACATTGCGAAATGTACAATTCCGGACATTGTATGTAACAATACTATTTGATTTTTATATTATTTTATTTGAAAAAAAAAAAATGATTGCTTTATTTTATTTTGTTATGAGAAGTATTGTTATTATTTTATTTTATTATGAAAAGTTTTGTTTATATTTTATTTTGCTATGAAAATTATTGTTTTTATTTTATTTTGTTTTATTTTGTTCTGAAGAGAATTATAATTTGTGTTTTATTATTACAGTTCGTTTGGTTTTGTGTTCATAGATACTTCTTTAGCAGTTCAATTTCATTAGTTACGAATTTAAATGTTTGAAACGTACTAGTTAAAATTAGTAAATATTGAACTTAGGAAGATAAGTTATTAATAACTGAATTTTATAAACTCGATATTTATTTGTTTGAGTACAAATAAATTTGTTGAAATGATTTTTGTGACCATAAAATTATTTAAAATGCGACTTATAAAGTTGAATATTGAAAACACTCCACATACTTAGTTGCGTAAATTTGTGTCACATGCCCAATTAAAGGTTAACTGTTCAAAAATTGCATCATTTCACTTTAAAAGATTTCATTCTCACCTCTATGACCCTATAGTTCCCAGTAAACCTTATTGTTTCCTAATAGTAATCATACTCTCAATAGATTAATTATTGAACTGACCAATACGCTATATAAAGAACATTATGTACAGAATATATTGAAACATATTGTAAAAATAATGGAGTGAAAAATTATTCGGTTAAAACATCAAGCCAAGAGTTAAATGTTGTCAATAGCCACAAGATTTTTATCGTTAATTTCAACAAATTGATCGCGATCATTCAATATAAATAATTGTTAATGTGTTTGAAAAATATAATATTTATATATAATAGTTGGTACCCTTTATTAACTCCATAATTTGATGGCTTATTTCATATTTGTGCTATCATATACTATGTTTTATTATAAAATGTACTTTAGACAATGGCGAACACAGATGAGGTTTTGGGAATTAAATACCTATCCCCCCGATGATTATCTGATAATATATTTCAAAAGTACCTAAAATAAATTAATATATAAAAATATTTTCCTGCGTTTATCCTCGATGTTTTGACCTTTAAGAATTAGGTTAGTGGGCCTAGGGAGGCTACCACCGATACAATATTCTAAATGTATGTACAAGACATTATTACCGTTAATGGGTAGCCGTTCTTTTTATTTTTGAATTAGTAAAGTTAATTAATACACAAAGAAGAATTTCTGGATTATTTATTCAACTTATAAATTTTATAAGTTACATTTGTATGACACACGTATACACGTGTTTAAAATGAAATCTTTCAAAAATTTATCGTGAATTATTCTGTATCATTGTGATTTCTGGCAAAAGCTGAAAGTGAAAAAGCCATACTTTTCAGTAATAATTCAAAAATTAAACCTATTCTAAAATGTATAGGTTTATACACTAATCAACTTTTATCACAATTATACAGAATTACTGCAGATTGCTGTAATTCGATTTTTTTTTTTTCTGATTAAACCCATGAATATTTTTATAGTCAAAAATATATCAAGTTTGATTTAATTATTCTCAGTTCGTGCCTACCACTAGACGTCATTTGCGAATACTAATTTAAACTCGCGGTATGGCGTAAGTTCGTGTGTAATTTATTTCATTCGAAACACGCAAATAACGCTTTGCATGCAATGTCTTACGATAAAATTTTAAAAAAGGAAACACTCAAAACACGGAAAACCTTCGAAACGATTTTCCTCATTTCTCTCTCTCTCTCTCTCTTTCTAGCCCAGTCTACCTTTCTTTAGGACGTCGTCGTGTTTTCAAACTAGCAGTCGAAAGCACTTCCGCTATTGTTTGTTATGTATAGTGTCGTGAGCGCGATTCGTGGTCTTGATAATATAATAATTCATGTCATTTCATATGCTTTCAACAGCAATTATTATTACCTACTGAATTACAGTAGGACAATTTTAGAAAATTATCAATATCTACGATTTAAAAAATAATATTACAAATCAGCCATTTACGTATTTCACCAATACATACTCCCACGAACCCGACGACACTATGCAAAAGCAAGTGGGAGGGCTCTGTTTTTCAAAAAATAATTATTATAGTTTCCTCGTATTCTATATTATAATGGCGTCGACCCACGTATATTCAAGTTCACGGTCATCGCGTTACGTCGACTTAAGTTCAGTTTTTGTTTTTTAACTCGTGTAGTAACCTATGCATAAGCACAATTTTTTTTCTTTTTTTTTTTGGGGGGGGGGCTTGTGTATACTTAGCACTACCAGTTTTAAAATTAGAATCCCCGTCCCCAATTTTATTCGTGTTTATTTGCATATTAATCGTAATTATGCATAAATTTTATTTTATTTTTTTATTTTTTATATTTATTATTTAAATTATAGGTATACATTTATAATTTAAATAATAAAAGTGCAAATTGACTGTTAATTATGCAAATATGTAATATAATCCATAGGCGTGCGTAGACGTTGGTTTGACATCTATTCTAACAGTGGTGCAGGCAGACATACTTAAGGGGAGGGTAAAATATTAAAAGTAAGCTATAAATTTAAAAATAAATTTATGGGGCTTTTTGACTCCAAATCACGTGGTCATCTGCCTGACCTCTTCAGATTTATGTGAGAAAATTGTTTTACCCTTCATTTGATATTGTATCATGCGTACATTATTTTTGGAATATTTGAAATTTTGTTTAACCTATATATTGAGGTTATTTTAATTATTTATGGAAAACATCAATTTCGTTCTATTTAAAATTCATGATTTTTTTTTCTTTTTTGTGATACCAGAAACGTAGTTGTATATTATTTATCCCAGAAGTAGAATGGATCGATAGAATTGATGTCTATTTAAAATGTTAATTTGAATTTTCATTTCACAAAATCGAAGAAAAAGAGTTCCTTAATTTATAGAGAAAAATATAAAAATAAAATATATCAAAGCAAAGTTTCATTTTGTTGCATATTCTTTCTATTTTTTTCGATATTGTAAATTTTTTTTTTTAAATTAACATTTCAGAAAGAAATTAATCTAGGCCCATTTTGATTCTGGAATAAATATACATATTTTAAATTTCTAATTCCATAGAACAAATTTCATGTATTTTAAATGGACCGAAATTGATATTTTCCATAAAATGATTAAGAGAACCTCAAAGATTTTAAAAAAAGTTTCGAAAATTACAAAATAATTTACGAATCATACAGTACCAAATGAAGGGTAATACAATTTTTTCTCAGAAATCTGAAGAGGTCAGGCAGATTGGCCATGCGATTTGATGCAGAATGCCCCACGTATTTTTAAATTTTATTAAAAGCATCTAATCGTTTATTATACAGTTTTCGTAATAGAATTTGATATTAAATCAAAGTTATTTAGTACTTTATTTTAATTGGCAAATAACTGTTGCATTTCCATATGATTTGTTTTTAAATAGAAATATTAGTTAATCAAATATTTCTCCATTTCGATTCTCTTTGATTATGGTTTAGAAAATACTGTTTTTATTCCGTATTAAATATATTAATAATTAATATAAATAAAATTATAATCCAACAAAAAGTAATAAATTATTTAAACTAAGCTGAAAAGAGTATGTAAGAGTTCTATGATGTTCCATGATGTTTATTTATTTTTTAGATTCTGAGTAGACTGAGCAGAGTAAAAAAACTTATGATTTTATAATGATGTCATTTTAAAAATTTTTTTTCTCTTTTTGAAAACACTTTCTTATAGAAATACTTGTCCAAAAGTTTCGATCGGTAATTCTATTGATCCAAAATCACATCAAGATAATACTTTAAACAGGTAATTTTTCAAGTCTCTTTAGCTTTTTTCAAAAATACGGAAAATCTGTCGAAAAATTGACAAAAACCGGCAAAATATGTTTATTACAGGAATTCTCATAAAATTGAAAATTGCTTTCAACATAACTTCAAAAATAATTCAAACTTGAAACTTTTAATAACTACTAAAAATGTTCACGAAAATACTTTCTTAAAAATTTCAAAAAGATTCAATCTATTTTGAGTTACGTACAGAATTTTAAAAATTTTGGAAATTTCTCATTTTTTGTTAATTTTTATGTAATAAAATTTTTGATTCTTGATATTATGATTTGATAATTTAGTGAAATCTCACTGATATAAATATTTAATTAGGCTGAAAAAATCTCGAAAATCGTAAGTCAGCTTTATTATTTATAACCATCTGGAGTTAGAATTTTTACGAAATTCTTTAATTTCACCTAAATTACACACTTAAACGTACATAAAAGAAAATTGGTTATACCGATTTGTATGAAACTTGGTATATAGGTATATTGCGAATGTTTTGGTGTAATAAAATTTCTTACAGACAAATAATTAAACATTTTACAAGCGTTTGATTGAAAAAAAATTGGAGAAAGTACGACCAAATTTATTGTGTATTTCTAATTAGCACTCTAAAAGGTTAGTAGGTAATGTTTTTTGTTCGTCAACTTATGTATTTTTAGATAGTTAATGCGACGGTGTAAATTAAAATCCACGTTCATTTATTGTTTTCTAATTATTCAATTTTGAAAATTCAATATTTTCGGATATTGTATTTACCTACTATTTCAACAATTTTCAACGCTGTTGTTGTAGCGTACTGGTGAAGATGTCAAATTAGAATACAATGGTACCGGTTTCAAATTTTATCCGGTAAACTAAATATTTTAAACTTTTTTCAATCGTGACTGACCAGTAAGTTGACACGATAAATATTAGTACAAATTATATTATTGCAAATTAATGTTGATTAATGATAATTAGAGCCTCTTTAATTTATTTTATTGTTATTTGAAATTATTAATGGTATGTTCATTAGGTGTAGGGGAATACATGAAAAATCAATTTTCGTTTTTCGTTAATGATGTAGGTACGTAAGAAAATTATTTTTAGTTCAGTATTCTAAGTTCAATGCGTAAATAATATGTAAATATGTAAGATCGGTGTATAATCACACAAAAATAAAATAATTTCGTTATTCTGGTCAAATTTCGACTACTTAGTGTTTTTATTTATAATTACTAGAACTTATTATTAGGTAACTTTTTACACAAATTTGATCATTTACACGAATGATGAATCGCTCATGACTTATATTATTAAATAACAAATGTAAAACATACTGAAAATTACGATTATTGTATATTAAATGAAGCTCTGCTGAGAATTATTTTAATGAAGAAATGATTCATCGTTTCCTTATAATTCAACACATCCTCCAAGAATATCCGAGGTGTGAAGAACACTCCGAGGTACTCACTTTTTTCCTTTTTATTTTCTGTAAACTCTTTTTCGTACGGAAATACATTCCGAAAATTCTCGATCAGCAACATTTTGAAACTGAATTTGTCTCTAGATTGTATTGTAGAGAGGCCATTTTTCAAATTTCTGAATTTCTCAATTTTTTTTGAGAAAATCTACTCAAATTTTGATATAAAAGACTCAGAAACCATTATTTTTTGATCTAAACTTTATGTAAATTTAAACATAAACAACAAAGCCATGAAAGTAAACTAAAGTAAATTTAAGTACGTAAAGTAAAGTGAAACAATAATATGTAAAATATAGGCTAGAAAGCTGGGCATACTTTGCACCACATGTATTCTTCTCTCTTCGGTCATATACTCCTGGTGAGTGTTTTGAAAATGACGACTATTAGTGTTCTTTATTTTATTAACTTTTTTCGTTCAGAATCATTTTATAAAAGAAATGATTTACCGCTTGTTTAAAATTCTATAAACCCTCCAAAATTATCTGACCCGAGAAGCGAAGAATACACTTGGTGCGAAGTATGTCCAACTTTCTTGTCTATTCTTTACTTTACTTTTCATTGTTTTATTTTACTTTATTATCTTTGCTTTTTTAATCATACATTTTTCTCATTAAAATGTTTCATTATAATAACTATTAGTTATTACCATTGATTATAAATACTATAAGTATATTACAATGTTAATATTAATAATTAATGCTATTACCAACACAAATTAATAATACCAGTGATACTCGCATTCGTTATTTATAAATATATAATATATGTTATGTAAGATAGTCTATGACGAAGAGGGTTAGCTCTATTTTCATCCTCTCCTTTTAAACATCACAATATCACGCGTATAATCACCACTATCCCCATCATTTCTATCGTGTCCATAACTCCTACTCATTTTACACCGTGTTCATCATTATTATTATTGTTATTATATTATGTTCTTTTACGTAATATAATATCTCGTCAAGCATTACATGTTCATTGAGACGCAGTTTTTTTTAATTTGGACACTGCTGGGATTGGCTGTCAGTGTCAATTATTATATAATTTTATTATTATCAATATTATTGACTCTGTCGAGAATACAATACTGATGATGGGACTGATGGATAGGTAATTTGTTATTTCACGCGAAATACGAGTATTATAATTTAATAATTCATTTAGGTCGAAATCTCCGATCAAATACAGATATTGTTCTGATAATTATTTTTACCATTCATTATTCTGGTTGCGAGTCGCCGTCACCAGATTCGTCATACATTAAATAGTCATGACGGCTTCACGGGTTGTATACCAAATATAAAGGAAGGAGTGAACGTACAATAATCGTTGTGAGAGCCAATGTCAATTTTTGATGCTGAATACATTCAGCTTGTTTATACTTTTATTCGAGGTAATGTAGTCTGTAATACTTCGCTTTTAAACCGCCAGGTAAAAATGATAAAGTTGCTTTGTACTGATATTCCGATTTCATGTTAATTTCGTCGGGGAAAATGGGTAGGGCATAATTAAAATTATTGATATTTGATAATTACAATGTTAAGTGGTGATATTATTAATGTATTAACTCGGTTGTTTGTGGTGGGCATTACATTAAAAAGCGTTTAAATAATTCCATGTGTACTTCCGTGTGAACCACTATATTATAAATTATTGCGTCAACCTTTATCCGTTGTATTGGAAAAAATAAAGTATAGGTTTCTCTATACCAGTGGTTTTCAAACTTTTTTGATTCGCGACCTTTAATTTTGTATTTTTATGACATGCGACCCCTTCATTTCATAATAAGTTTATTTTTTTTTTCAATTTATACTACCACTCACATAAAAAACAACATACTCATGTTTTTAAGTTAAATGACTATGTATGTTTTTTTTATGTCAATAATTATGATAGATGGGTTAGTATAATTTAAAAAATAAATCAAAATTTACGAAAGACAAAAAATATGCTATAATTCACATATTAATAGAAAATCTGATCGATTGACGATCCGTCGTCAGAGAATATTACGTTACATATAATGTCATTGTACAAAACTAATAATAAAATGTAATTTGTTTTCAAATAAAATAATTCTAAATGAAAAATAATTTTGTTCATTATTTCGGCGACCCCCAAGGCCCCAAACTATCATTCACGACCCCCTTGGAGGTCGAGACCCCCAGTTTGAAAACCACTGCTCTATATAATAATATATCACACTAGATGTTTTGGTGATATCCAACCCCTCCTCTCTTCCCTTGGAGCCCTATCTTGTCTTGTTAAATGGACAATTATGACGTGTGCGATTCATTGTGGTGTAAAAATAACGGCAAAAATATAAAAACAAAATGTAACGAAAAACGACACAAGAAAAAAAAAAAAAGTTAAAATAATAATATTTGGCTGATACACGATAACGCGACGGGGCGCTGAAACACAAGAGTTCCATGAACGTATGCTTAATATAAAAAGACTTGTAGAAGTATAAATATAGAGTATGTACTAAACACAATATACATACAGAACAAAATAGTCGGCTGTTTCAAGTTAAACGAATGCATTTGTTTCATTTTTCAATTGTTCGAAAATAAATTATTTTCAAAGCAATAATCAGTTTTGAGTTGAGGTAAATAAATACATTTTTATCTATTCAAAGATTCTTAATGATAAAAAAAATCATCTAGATAAAGATAAAATTATTTATACAAATTTTACATTAAAATTTATTGAATAATGGGTTACCATGGCTACAATGATTACCATGTCAAAAATAGTTACTGTGGCCTCAGTGGATACTATGGTTACAATAGTCCATGTTCTCCAAGGGCCCAAGAACTGCCAAAATCAAAGTGACAAATTTCAACCCTTTGAAATAATGCGAATTTCGGAAAATGCTAGGTATGAAGTATTTACCATCTAAAGCCGAATTCTGATACAAAAAGTGACTGACTGAAGCTTTTGGATAAGTATTTCTATAAATGCAAAAGTGTTTACAGACGAGAAAAAAAATAAAAATAATTATCATAATAAATTCATAAGCTTTTTCGCTCTGCTCAGAATATAAAATGGAAAAATAATTGCAGACAATATATTTTATCATCCAAAACCGAACAATCAAAAATAAAAGTATGCATTCATTATTGAAATTTTTCGTGTCGTTTAAAATCTGTATACAAACTTTTTTCGAACTGAATAAACAATAATGGTGTATTATTACTCGCAGTAAATTATATGATACAATTTACTCATAAGTACTTGACATGTATTCGGTATTCATCCCCTATGTTTTGATGAGGTATATATTTTTTTTTTCTTTTTGATGTGACGCTCTATAATCTATATGAAATATATAAAATATGCGGCCTCATCTATTGTTATTCTAAATCATGCAATGACAGTATGTATGGCAGAATTTATGAAAAATACAATTTCTGAACCTCTAAAATGTATTTTCCTGTTTTATTGCGCTGAACGTTTTAGAATTTGTCAACGCTGACGCAAATAAAGACACCATAAAGAACACACTGCTTTTAGTAATTTTACCTCAACTATAAAAATACTTATACTATACTACACTTAATATTACTATAGTATCGAAACTGCGTTATTGTTGTGTATTACAACGTTAGTCGAGTTTCCGAGAATCTTAAACGTATGAAAGCGTTTGAATAAAATTAAGACGACGGTATTACGTGAGTGATAATAATTCGTCGTGCGACAGTGCGGCGTCGCGTGTCTGAGATAAGTTTTCTTTTTGAGTCGTACTCGGAACTACTTAGAATGATATTGCGTCGTTTTCTCCAAAAATCCATAACAGCAGGTACAAACCATAATACAATTAACAAGGTATGTCAGCAACTAATCACTCGCGCAGCTTTGATGGTGGTCATTGCAAAAAACGATAAAATTCATTTTCTTTTCAATAGAATTTTTTTCGTGGCGGTCATAATATTATTTATACACAATTATTCGTTTTGACTGATAATAAAAACCTCCGGTGACTACAAATAAAATAAACTAGATAGCTAAGTGTAATACAGTTCCTACAGTTCCCACGTTGCCATTTGATAAACTAAGGATTGTATCTCCACAGGACATCCTTAAGATGACATTAAAAATATGAGTTATGCACAACATAACTGACAATACAACATATCAGACTTTTATTACTATTATTATTATTGAATAATTAAAGAATATGACAAATTCAAAAACAGATTTAAAATTCGGATAATATTGGTTAATTTACCCCTTTAAAAGATATTTTTGGCGGGGTAAATAAGTTAAAATTCAAAATATTATAACATAGAAAAGAAAAGACAAAACGAGTAAATAAATAAGTATATAAAAAGTAAACTTTCATTTTAATTACATTTTCTATAATATATGTATCGTATTAGTTAAATTTACCAAATTTAATATTGTATTAAACAGTGAAATAACTTTATAAAATTAAACAGTGATATAAATCTTAGAAAAATCATTTTATTATAATGTACATATTTTTATATCGTATTATCGTTGGTGCACTGCATAGTGACACAATTCAAAAATATTTTTTTTGAGATTATTATGAAAATGTATGATCCAAACATATTTTTTCCATATGCAAGAACAACATTTTTGATAATTTTAAAAATTACCGAAAGGTAGTTTTGGTGTTGTTCTTCTATTATCGCAAAATCGTTAGTTAATTATCATAAAGAGTGACACGATTAATCCAATCAGAACTATAGAAAAGAGAATTCTAAGAAAATCGTTATTTGCAACAGTGTTATAAATTAAAATACACCAGTTATATCCAAGATTATGATAAGCATTGCAAAAAATAAAAAAACCTTAAAATGGCTGTACTGAATATAATATAATATATGTATTAAACTTTTACTGTAAATAATAATTAAATACAAACAGTATTTGTTTACGTAAAAATGAGTCTTGCTAATGAAAAATAAATAAATAAATATGGGTTGCTATGTTTCAAGTTTATCATTATTAAAAATATTTCTTTATTTTTTTTTAATTTTAATGGCTAATTATCAAGTGGCTAAAATATAAAGTTGGTCCTAACTCCTAAATTATCCGCAAAATGTTTACCAATAAACGCTTATTGTTTATATTATGCTAGTAGATCATTTTTGTTTTGTTGTTTATTAATGAAGTTTTTCTTGATTGAAATAATGTGAAAAATTACATGTACAGAAATGTAACTGAAATAATATTACCTTATATTCTTTACAATTTAAAGCTATGGATCTTTTTGTAAATATTACCTTTTTGTTCAAACATTTTCATACAATTAAGTATTGTCGTGCTTCAAGAGGTTTTAATGCGCAATTCGCACAGCCACCCCATATTATTAAGTAATATTGTGCAACCGATTTGTACAGTGCTTGGTATACACACTACGCCTTGTAGTAGTCAGTAATATTTTATTTTATTTTTTAAATTTAAAAACATTGGATTTTAAACCTACAGCTACATTTTCAATATTTATTTTCCGACACAAATTGTAATAATCGATTACTTATTGACTCGAAGTACCTATTTATCACTAATAACTAGAATTTTTTTTTGGCATTTATACACGTGGAATTAAATTAACTACAGGTGCAGATGTGAATTGTTTCATTTATTGATATTATAATGGATGCATTTCTTAATTTAAGATAAAATTATAGTATTCGTTAAAAAAATATAAATTTTTCAATTTGAAAATGCTTCCTCTGAACAATTTCATACTCAAGTATGAGGTGTAAAAGCATAGATTAATTAACTAGTGAATTTCATATTGCATTTCTATAATTAAAATATGTCGGTGAACGTACCGTTATTAACATTAGCAGAAAGTTATAATTTATTATAACCACCAATTTATAATTTTTTTTCTATTATCTATAATATATATCTAGTCGATTAATTATTTAGCATACAAAACAAAAATAAAATAAACCATTTAGTGGTTCGAGTGACATTTTGTACATTTAATAGGAAATCAAAAATAAAATAAAACATGGCACGCTTTCTTGTGGATTTTCACCTCAATTTTCACTTAGAAGCATTTCGAAAATTGTATTATAGATAATATTTTTTAAGAATAATTTATACCATAGGATTTTATTATGTTACATTCTGAGAATAGCAAAGAAGCTAGGGCTTTATGATGATGTTAATTCTTTTCTTTTTATTTTATGAAAATACTTTGTAAAGAAATACTTATATAAAAGTGTTATACAGCAACTTTCAAGAACAAAATCTGGCTCTCGTTGATACTTTAAAGAAGCAATTTACCGAAATTCTTAATACTTTATCCCAAAACAAGGAAAAACTACATTTTATTCAAAAGCGATTAAAAACTGCAAATTATGTAGTAATTAAGATTTTAATGAAATCAATTTTAATAATTTCATTTTATCTTTAAAACTAATAGGACTAGACTCTTGAAAATTTCATCCATTATCAACAATAGTGCAGTCAGGGAAAAAATTATTTTGGAATAAATGTATAAATGTAGTATTTTGAAATGACCTTATATTTTGTAAATTTTCATTAAATACAAACTTTAATTCTTAATATTTTTAGCTAAACATTTAACAAAACCTTATTCATATTTTTTTTCCGTGAACACTTTTTCGTATAGAAATAATTGTCTAAAAGTTTCAGTCACAAATTTTTTTTTATCAGAAATTTCCTTTAGATGTAACTTTTAAGAAGTTATTTTTGGAAATTCTCAATAGTGTTTTTAAACTTTGGGAAAAACGGAGTAATAATTGACAATAATGCCTTAAAAACTATTTTTTTAACTTAGACTTTATGAAAATGTAAGTATTGGTACAAAATAATACTATGAAAAATAAATTGGCGGAAGAAGATTTTTAATATAGGAAATTTTTTTTTCCTAATATTTTTTTCCTATAGAAATTTTGTTTTTGCCTTTTCTCAGTTAATAGTGGAGTAAAAAACTGGCCGAGTAAAAATAAATTTTTTAATAAACTGAAGCTCCGCTCAGAATCGTTTAATCTAAGAAATGATTTATCGTTTTCTTTGAAATTTAACATACCCACAAAGTACAACCCGAGGAGTGAAGAATACCAATAATGCAAAGTATGTCCGGATTTTTATTTTTATCGTTTGTGTTTTGAATTTTTCACCATCGTGATCTTGACTAGCGTCTCAATGTTTGTGTCATAGTTTTGTTTTTATTACATAAGTTTAAAAAATCGATTTCACACTCGTGAAAATCGTGATAAAGATTTCCTTAGAATGAGTGAAAAGTAATAAATGCCGAGTTATTGTTAAATTATGTAAAAAATGGTAATGCACGTCACAATAATGTTCTCTGTTTTTATTTTTCCTCTACTTACACGGAATCGGATTATTTTTTTTTTTTATCGCTTGATGCCCACTCGTATTCTGGGATAGTTTTTAGGTATATCAATATTGTGTTTTTGTTTACAAAACACGATGACATAATCCAATTCGATAAAATACGAGACGTGAACTTTTTGACAGGTCTTTTCTTTGTCTACTCGTGAACTAACATTAAAACGACGTCACGATTCTTCACGATGCGACGACAGTTTTATGATTCATTATAATACATAATATATTATTTTCACTAGTACAATACGCATTATAATGTTATCCGTTTAAAAACATCAAATATATATTATTGACACGTACTTTCCTATGTTACATTATTATATTGTACTTCAGGGTAGACTGAAATGCCGCGTAAATTAATTTTGTCACCTGTATTTCTTCCCGTACAGAAGGTCAAAAATAGTAACTTCGCGATGATATAATAATACACACAGGGTGTCCCATTCTCTAGTAATCATTTTTCCTAATAGTTTTTTAAATTTTTTTTGTGCACACTTCGAAATAATTTTAACTATTTTTATTTGCACGTTCTTTTAGTTTTATCAAATTTTAATCACGATTTTCGACTTAATACTTAATTTTCTAAGTTTAGATTCTGAATGAAGTGAAGAAGCTAGTGTTTTTACAATGATGTTTATTTTTTATTTTTTTATTTTTTTTTCTGTGTACAACTTTCCGTATAGAAATACTTGTCCAAAAGTTTCGATCAATAACTTATTGAAACCCGATTCGCCTCTAGATTGTACTTTAGAGAGGTAATTTTTTGAATTTCTCAATTCTTCTATGTTTTTTTTGGAAAAAAACTACCCAAAATTTGACAAAAATGACTCGGAAACCATAATTTTTTGATCCGAATTTTATGAAAATTTAAACATAGATAGAAAATCTTATAAAAAAGATTTTGGCGCAAGAAAATTTTGAAAA